>CM059186.1:127969669-128153211 GCA_030323885.1 Branchipolynoe longqiensis
GTGGACGTTTCCTAGTAGACCGCAACCCCCATGCCACACCCATGTTGAGCAATGTCAGGGGACAAGGCCACAAGTCGGCACCAGGACGAATGGGCATGGGCACAGAGTGGGTAAGTCCCCGGCAACAGCCCTAACCTTTCACAAATTTGCTATAGTAAATTACACCTGCGTAACCAGCGGGTGGTCCTTAGCACCACACCTACTCCTACTCCTCCTCCTCCTCCTTCTCCTTCTCCTCCTTCTCCTTCTCCTTCTCCTCCTCCTCCTCCTCCTCCTCCTCCTCCTCCTCCTCCTCCTCCTCCTCCTCCTCCTTCTACTCCTCCTCCTCCTCCTTCTCCTCCTTCTACTCCTCCTCCTCCTCCTCCTCCTCCTCCTCCTCCTCCTCCTCCCCCTCCTCATTCTCCTCATTCTACTCCTCCTCCTCCTTCTCCTCCTCCCCTTCACTTTCTCCTCTTCCCCTTCACCTTCCCCTTCCCCTCACCACCCTACCTCATCTCTTCTACCTCCTCCACCTTTTCCCCCTCCACCTCTTTCTCCACATCCAACTCTTTCTCCGCCACCACCTACTCCTCCTCTCCCTCCTCCTTCTCCTACTGGGATACTGTAACTCAGTAAGATATTGTATCATGGTGTTAGCGGTACTGCATCAGTGGGACAACACTATAAAGCCGACAGGAATGAGCATTATCACAAGTAGGTACCTGCCTATATTGATGACATTAACTGTTACTAGGACATAAACCTTTAAAAACTGACTCAGCCACTCACTCACTCACTCACTCACTCACTCACTCACTCACTCACTCACTCACTCACTCACTCACTCACTCACTCACTCACTCATTCACCAACTCGGTGTCTTTGTCTGTAAAAAAGAAAAGAAGAGTTGCCAGCAACACTTTCTGCTTCTTCTCTTGTATAATCTGTTTTGATGTCATTGGGTTGGTATTCTGTCCGGTCCTTTTGTGAACATGTCTGGAGAAGCTGCTGGAACATACACTTCTCTTAATCTTATGACGGATGTCTTGATCATATCCCTCCTATGGATGGCGATAGACCATTGTCAAAAGCCACTTTTATCTCTGGATAACTGAGAGCCCTCAATTCTGCTACGATTCTAATAGCGTTCTGCTGGACATTCCCGGTAATGGCTAACGGGCGTGTTGGCCGAATCGGTAGAGCTCGGGCCTCGCGAGCGGGAGATTGGGAGTTCGGGAGTTCGGTTCCCGGTCGAGTCAAACCAATGACTATTTTAGTCACTGGGACGCCTGATGTCTATGTGGCACTTTACCTGATGAGGTGAGTGCAGCCCACTGTACACCTAATTGTCAGTGTGGCACACTTCACCTGGTGAGCTGCTGATTTGGTACTTCATCTAGTGGGGTGCTGATTTTGTCAGTGTGGCACTTCACCTGCTGGGGGGAATGTGCATTGCGTGTTGTGGCGGGCTGCTGGCGGCGAATTACATGCATTCGTCCCATGTGCATTTGTGCCGGTGTCTGCTCATAATGCCAGACGTGCTGACACCCACCGCGTGAGCAGAGCAAGTCTATATTTTTGTGCAATTTAAAACAAAAATTGTGGGACTGAAGAAGGGAGGGGGTAATTTTTTTACCGGGAAAGAGGATATGTACATTTTTGAATTTTTTTAATATTTACTTTTTAGTGCACTTGTAACAAGTTGTATGTCCTGTCCAGCGTCCAACAAGAAATTTATATATCTATTTGTTACGTCCCAGCGTATCAGGACAGGTAACGACACGGTGACTTAAGTGCTGCCTCATTGACAGATAGACTGTCGGCGCCATGACCCAATATCCCACTCCTTCACATTATCCCAATACTGAGCTAACCAGCCCTTGCCCTATCCTACTACAGTATAACCCCGTTAAACCAAACTTGAAATGTGTTTGGATTCCTGGTCGAAATGTATTTGGATTAACCGTCATTGGTTTAACCAAGCTTTGGATTTGGCTTTGACTTTGAGGAAGCGTGTATTGCACATGTTTTAATATACAATGCATGTGTACACTTTGATCATTATTTTTGTAAGTATGTACAGTATAACCCCGTTAAACGAAGCTCGGTTAAACCAAACGATCGGTTAATCCAAACTTTTTTCTGCGGATCAGCAAAATACTACCATTTATATATTAAAAATGTCCTTCTCCACTTGCACCCTTACTGGTGCATAGGGGGAACATTTCACCAAACATTAACTGTCTCTTATATAGGAACATCTTGTCATAATCTCGGGCTCTATGTATTAACCTAAATTTCACATAGCCTAATATGTCGCACAGCGAGTGGGACATCCATTGCCCAGGGATGAAAGATCTCTGCGATTCCGCGGATTTCCGGTATTTTTTAATCCCGCAGCACCATCAGCATATACTAATATGTGGTGCTGAGACCGCAGCACTATCAGCGTACACTACTAATATTAATAAATACTCTAAGTGCCGCAGCACTACCAGCATACACTACTAATACATGCTTCAAACGGCGCAGCACTATCACAGTATCAGCGTATACCAATATATATGTAACCCAACTTCCGGGAATTTTCCGTGATTCCCTGACAATGCTAAGCCTATGGGAGAATATCAGCATTTCCGCTTTTTTTCCCGGAGAGCACTTTCATCCCTGATTGCTTTTCTATTACATAACCTTGGTCCCCCCACTCCGTCCGAGGATAATGCTCTCTGCCAATATATAATTCCGAACCGAAAATCCGTATATTTTTACAATTGGTTTGACTCGGCCGGGATTCAAACTCCTAACCTTCCACACGGGAAGCCTGTTCTCTTACCGATATGGCCACCGCGTTTGGTCATATATATGGGTCTGGGGTGCATATAACTAGAAGGGGTGATAGTGGAGTCCTTCCTGCCTGTTAGCACAGAACATGTGTATATGTGATGTATAACCCATTATGAAAGTATAGACATATGTAAGGGAATTATTATTAGTATTGTTATACTCTGGAAGACCCAACACTGTATGCGTGGCACCACCTTTGGCCTACTCGCCTTCACCGGATGTAGACCAATGTCCATCGAAAATATAGAAAAGTCCCATCACATGCCGTGTAACAACTGCATTTGCCACGCACCAAGTGGAGATTGTTGAACAAGGCAACTCACTTAATATAATGGTGGCTATGGACATGTTGAGTGGGTGAGGGTGAGTGAGGATGGGAGTTACTTGTAGGGTGACAATTTACCGCCGATCAGCGGTTTCCCGCCTTTTTGGGTCTGACCTGTTCTCATCCCTACTATATTCAGGGTTGAGAATTTCCCACCGATTGGCAGTTTCCCGACTTTTGGCCAATGGCCAACCTTTTTAGGTCTGACCCGTTCTCATCCCTGAGTAACCACAATTCTGTATCCATCCTGATATGAGCTTAGATATTGGCAGGACGTAAAACTCCCAACAAGTAAACCAACATCCCTCAGTTAGGGTGAGTGTGAAGGTGGGAGTTGGGGTGACCAACATCCCTCAGTTAGGGTGAGTGTGAAGGTGGGAGTTGGGGTGACCAACATCCCTGAGTTAGGGTGAGTGTGAAGGTGGGAGTTGGGGTGACCAACATCCCTGAGTTAGGGTGAGTGTGAAGGTGGGAGTTGGGGTGACCAACATCCCTGAGTTAGGGTGAGTGTGAAGGTGGGAGTTGGGGTGAGGGTATGGGTGAAGAGCGAAACTCGGAACACACACATCAATTATTTGAGAGTGCTTAAATATTTTCTTAATTAAATGATGCTAGCGCGGTCAATATATAGACCACATGCTTATACTGTCATAGTTGTTCATTGTGATGGGAAGACCGATGCGATCATCATGATGTATTTGATTTTCTCCATGACCACGTATATATATATATCGAATAGCGGCCGCCGCATACATTATCTTTCTTCAGCACAACTCTCAGCTGTTGAACAATGGCCTCCAGAAATTGTGTCACCATATTTCTTAGTTATTGCCTCTAGAAACTGTGTCACCATATTTCTTAGTTGATTCTCTCATATAGCTACGTTCTCTGCTGCTACTTGAGGCAGGCATGTCCGTTCTTATTCTGTGGATATTGGACGTGTGTACATTCTTGGATGTTCGGGCATGTGTGCGTGTTGGTAAGATTCTCCCAGTGGCCCCTAGATACAGGTCATTTTCAACACCCCAATTAACTCAGTTGCACGCACCAGTGTGTGTGGGGGGGGGGGGGGAGGGAGGAGGGGGCGGCGTGTTGCAGTGTGAGGGAGGGGGGGGGGTGATGTGTGCGTAGCATGGGTTATTCAGGACCATTGTCTGGTGCAAGCGGTGGTAGGTTCAGATTGTTTAGTAAATGATTTATTTTAACGCAATATATTTCCATAACGTCAAGATAACTCCCACACTCTGCTGACAATCTGGTTGCCTTGGGTACTCCCAATACCTGATGCCAAATCAGGACGGGCACCCGCAAGTCTTTGGGTTGACCCGGTGTAGGACGTTCAAAACACTACGCCGTTCAAAACACTACAGTAGTGTTTTGAACCTACGTTCAAAACACTATGGTAGTGTTTTGAACTTAGGTTCAAAACACTACCATTACGTTCAAAACACTACCCCTACATACATTCAAAACACTACCCCTACATACATTCAAAACACTACCCAAGTTCAAAACACTATCATGACAAGCTGACCCTGCTGCGGCGTGTACGCTGATAGCGCTGCGGCGTGTGCACCACGTATTGGTAGTACTAGTATATGCTGAAAGTGCTGCGGCGTGTGCACCATATATTAGTATACGCTGATGGTGCTGCGGTGTGAGCATCGCAGCACCATGACATGGCATCACCATGAATGTCAAACGTATCTGTCGTGTTTGTAAGTTTGGGCCACCATACTCAGAGGGAGGTTACAGAACAAAGGAAACAATAAACAAGTAGTGCCACAGTTAGCTCTCCAGTTCTCATTCTAATGTAAGCTTAAATGCTGATACATAACAAGTATCTCGACGTAAGCCTGAGCATAATGTAAGCCCAACATAACCCATTGTAACGACCTTTACGTCAAGCTACGTCGAAGGTTTTGGGCATGTCCAAAACCTTGATGTGTGTCACCGTAACTTGACGTGCTGATATGCTAATAGTGCTGCGGCGTTTAACAACATATTAGTATACACTGATAGTGCTGTGGCCCTTAACACCATATTAGTATACTCTGATAGTGCTGCGGTGCTTAACAATGTATTAGTATACACTGATAGTGCTGCAGCGTTTAATAATGCATTAAATTAGCACTGTCAGGGGAAAAATACAGGAAGTCAGGTTTCAACTAGCCTTGTTTTTGTATTATCACCCATACCTAACACTTTCTTGTTTAGGCTTTATGTTCTAGTCACATCTAAGGTCATATAAGAACGGGATTCGAACCACGCAACTGTTGTCATATACATCCCATTTTGGGGGATTTTATTTAATGTTAATCGGTGAAAATAAAAAGAATCCTGGAAATCCGCGAAACCGCGGAGATCTGATGTTTATTGGGGGGTTTTACATCCTCGCAACATGTACGGTCAGGAAGGGTTCCGACTTGTGAGTAGTGTGCACTCATTGCGACTGTCTTGTGCTATTCCACTGAAAGACTGGGCCGAGGCATAATGACCTAATATCCCACTCAGTCATATTATTATTATTATTATTATTATTATTAATTGCTATCCTTATAGTGAGCAAACCACTCCTTGTCATATCCTAGTAATGCCGAGTACCAGACTAGGTCGTGACAAGTATAACTTGTGTAAGTCATTGGCCTGACTCGGACGGATTTCGAACCCACGACCACCACTGGGACCAGCAATGGAAGCAAGCAGCGATCTGACTTATTCGGCCATCCCGATCGGTCGTCTAATGGTTAGAGTGCTCGCTTCCTTTGTACGAGGTCATGGGATCCCACCCTGGCCGGTGTAGTAAGTTCAAAACACTACCCCACAAAAACACTACGGTAGTGTTTTCAACCTAGGTTCAAAACACTACGGTAGTGTTTTCAACCTGGTTGAAGGTAAGTTCAAAACACTACTGTGGCCACGCTCAAAACACTATCCTTAAGTTCAAAACACTACCTTTAAGTTCAAAACACTACTCTATTTCTTAGGGTGGAGCAGTATGTAGTAAGGTGGGTCAGTAGGGTTGTTGGATGTTGTTTTACATCATAGCATCATCTAAGGTCATATTAGGACGGGTACCAACTTGTGACGGTGCACACTCATGGGACTTTATAGTGCTTCCCCACTGAGAGACCAGGCCACCGGCCCGATATCCCACTCAGTCACATTAGCCTGACACTGAGCAAACCTTGCCCTATCCTATTAATGCCGAGCTCCAGACTAGGAAGCGACAAGTATCAATTTTAAAGTCATTGATTTGAGTCAACCGGGAACAAGACTCCCGACCTTCCGCATGCGAGTCCCACTCTACTGAATAGGCCACCTGGTGGGGCAGTAGGGTGGGGAACTTTGTTTGTCTTTGTTTGTTGTTGTTTTGCATCCTAGCAACATCTACGGTCATATCAGGACACATACTAACTGGTGACAGTGCGCACTCATGGCAACTTTATAGTGCTGCCCCACTGAGACCACGCTGCCAGAACCAGGACCTGATATCCCACTGAGTCACAATATCCTGACACTGAGCAATCAGTCCTTGCCCTATCCTAATAATGCCAAGCGCCTGGCTAGGAAGTGACAAGTATCAATTTTTATGTCACTGGTTTGACTCGACCAGAGTTCCACAGCACTATCACTAGTATCAGCATATACTAGTAATGTACATTCCTAGGCCTACCGGTATCGCTGCATGGAATGCAGGTGACAGTGACTCATGCCATAATAGGTTTATTTATAAACACATTATTGTTGAATGTCACTCCGCCTAGCTCAATCGTATATAATTGAAATCGTCTTTTACTGTATTTTTGTTTTTATTTAATTTTTAATTTTGTATAGCAGATGTTAGAGGTTCGCCGGCTACATTGCCATTGCTGGCTGCCCAAAGTAAACGCGTACTTCCTTCTCTTAAACATTGTTACTTGTCACCGCCTAGTCTGGCACTCTGCTTTATTAGGATAATGCAAGGACTGGTTGGCTCAGTGTCAGGATAATGTGATATCAGAGCATGGTGCTGGTGGCCTGGTCTGCCAGTGGGGCAGCACTATAAAGTCGCCATGAGTGCGCAATCACAAGTCTGTACCCGTCCTGATATGACCTTAGATGTTGCCAGGACATAAAACTCCAACAAAAAACCAACCAACCATGTACTAGTAGATTTATAGGCAAGGCGACATTGTGTACGTGTAATATGCTATATCATCTATTATGTGAATCTAAATGACATGCTCTACTTGTTTTGGTTTGTTTATTTTGTTGGGATTTTACATCCTAGCAAAACCTAAGATCATATGAGGACAGGTACTGACTTATAACAGTGCGCACTCATGATGTCTTTATACTGCTGTCCCACTAGAACTTAGAAGTCCGAATCATTGGCACCATGACCTAGTATTCCACTCACTTACATTATCCTGATACTGAGCAAAGCAGTTCTTGCCCTATCCTATTAATGCACAGTGCTAGTCAGCGCTTGTACAAATTCGGTCTTATTATCCGGTCATCATCCGATCAATCCTGCTCAGTGGACACATTTGCAGGTTGGAATATTTTTCGTTCCAACCAGTGGTCCACAACTCGTTCATCAAAGGCTGTGGTATGTGTTGTCCTGTCTGTGGGAAAGTGCATATAAAAGACCCCTTACTGCTTATCGGAAAGAGTATCCTATATGGCAGCAGTGGGTTTCCTCCAAAGAAATATATCAGAATGACCATATGTTTGACATGCAATAGCTGATGATAACATCAATGCGCTCTAGAGGCATCGTTAAATAAAACAAACTTTCTTTTATCATCCGGTCGATAAGAGTACTCAACCTCTGTGAATAGACTTTTTTTAAACCCACATTTTATTGTATTTCCTTTTGCTTCCATACAAGTCGCCATCTATGTACCCCTAGCGCTATGCTTCTTTTTCTAACCACAATGCACTAGCATTATGTGGGTATAAATAATGTGTTATTGTTACATTGTTTTATGTTTGTTTGCCTTTTTGGACTATTGTATTATGAGATTGTCTTACGGATAGATCAAATATGTAAATATGTGGTTGGCTGGTTTCGATACAGTCTCGGGAATTGAATTATATAATGCAAACCATCAAACATATAGAGTATATATTGATTATTTATACCGACATAATGATTTATAGATCGCATATATTGTACGTGGGTGTGGGTGTCTCGCAAATAAGTAGGGCGATCATGCCTAGAGCAGGATTCAAACCCACATTTCTGCCATCCCGGGGCGAGCCCTATTCCTCCTGAAATAAACTAGTCCATAGATGTTGTTAGGACGTAAAACCCAAACTGGAATAAACGTGTAGGGTGTGTGCTGGTTTTAGATCTACACAACCTGTACATATCTGTACACACCAATAACCTCACAACGCGCACACACTTATACACACACATCATAAAAAGCACTTACAACTAAGTCCATGCATGCATGCATGCATGCATGCATGCATGCATACATACATACATACTTACATACATACATACATACATACATACATACATACATACTTACATACATACATACATACATACATACATACATACATACATACATACATACATACATACATACATACATACATACATACATACATACACACATACACACATACACACATACATACATACATACATACATACATACATACATACATACATACACAAACTTCCTTTGATCCGATATACAAAACATCCAGCCATTGCCACACATAGTCTGATTCACACAAACTGCGCTTAGGCGACATTAGTATCTGAAACAGGCATTGGGTCAAAGTAATAGTCGTAATACATACAGTAGTTGTTAAGAGTACAGCACATATATTGTATTGGATCATGGCAATGACACTAGTGTTGTGGGGGTGTTACACAGGCTTCCTATGCGGAAGGTTGGGAGTTCGAAACCCAGCACAGTCAAACCAATGACTTCCAAAATTGCTATTTGACGCTACCTAGCGTGATGCTCGGCATTACACATGGGGTTGAATAAAGGCTTTAAATAGTGTAAAGGGAGCGGGACGTAGTTCAGGCGGTAGAGTGTCCACCTGTGAAGGTGTCGGTGATCCTATCGATCTTGCTCAGTGGACCCATTTGCAGTTTGGATTATTTTCCGTTCCAAACCCTGGTCCACACCTGGTTCATCAAAGGCTGTGGTATGTGCCGTCCTGTCTGTGGGAAAGTGTGTATAAAAGATCCCTAGCTGCTTATGGGAAAGAGTCGCCTATGTGGCGGCAGTGGTTTTCCTCCAAAGAAATATGTCAGAATGACCGTATGTTTGACATCCAATAGCTGATGATGAAAATCAATGTTCTCTAGAGGCGGCGTTAAATAACTTTACTATAAATAGTGTAACGGTGCATTGCGTACATTCCACTGTGTATAGGGAAGTAAGTGTGGTGTCATTGGTCATGTATCTCCCCATTCACCCTTGCCCGCCCCTCGTCCCCTTTTAATCGTATCAAGCGCATAAATCATTGCTGAAAAAAATGATTGGTGGGTCTTCAAAGCTATCATACATATATACTGTCAGCTTGCATTAGTGTGACACTGTTTAATCAGGAAATCTCACTCTCCGCGTACATCACCCATGGAACGGATTTCCGCCATTCATTTTACCCCGTTAGTAAGTCTTGGAATGATTAATATTATTATTTCGGCTGACTTAAGCTAGCTGCTGATGACAATATCAGACTACATATGAGCCTGTCTCAGAAGGTGATAACTCTTCATTTTTTGTGTGTCCATTGTAACGATTAACACAAAACAGCACAGAAATGGTTACACTAAAAACACAAGGACATTTGCTTCAAATCAGTATGTATTCTATTGGGATTATGAAACACCATGTAAAAACAATTCAGTTTATCCTGAGCAAAAGCATAAGCAGATAGTATGTTGATCGTTACAATGTACACAGTGTTGTCCTCTATTGCTTAGCACCTTTTGAGACAGTTTCATATACATATATTGTAAATAACTGTATTTTCACATGGCTGGAAAACCAGTGCCACGGTGCTGACGAGACTATTCAATGATTAAACTATATTTACCACAAAAAAACTTTAATGCAATTAAAAAGATGTCAAGCGACACTTGGGTGTGTAGAGATAGCCGAGAGAAGTGTTTACTCACTCCAGGGGTGCGGAATGAGGACCTACATTGTCAAAGTATATATTTGATGTGAGTGGGGTTTTACATCCTAGCAACACCTGGCCGCTTTATAAATACAGCTGTCTCACCGAGACGGTGTCACTGAGTTGAGTATTGAGATCGTGTCAGTTATCATACTCCACTCCTGTCCTGATATAACCTTAGATGTTGCCATGACGTAAAACTCCAACAACCAACCAACCCCGTACTCCAATACAGTATAACCCCGTTAAACCAAGCTTGGTTAGACCAAACGATCGGTTAATCCAAACAAAATTGTCGGACCCCAGGCCACTTCCAGTACGGTTAAACCAAACTTTCATGTGGTTATAAGGTCATCTGAGACGCCACTGACTTCTTTATATGATAAATGGTAGTATTTTGCCAGGCCACCGAAAAACGTTTGGATTAACCGATCGTTTAGGTTAACCAAGCTAAACCTGTGTTATACTGTTTGTACATAAAAAACAATACTCAAAGTGTCCACCTACATTGTATATTACACTCATAAAGCACCCACGTTTTTGCCAAAGCCAAGCCAAGTCAAAGTCAAAGTCGAAGCCAAAGCTCGGCTAAACCAATGATCGGTTAATCCAAGTTTGGTTTAACGGGTTATACTGTACTTAGTTAACAAATCCTTGCCCTATCCTAGAAGCAAGGGAGCGTTATATTTTCTAAGCATTTGATTTAACGCTGCTGAGGATCGAACCGACGACCTGCCGCACGGAAGGTGGGCACCTTACCCACTCGACCATCCCGTCGGTGAGGGAGTGGCTATACTTTAAGAGGCGATGGAGCGTGTGTGTGTGTGTGGGGGGGGGGGGGTGCGGACCCGGGAGGAGTGTTGTTTACTTGGCTACACACCAAACACGGAACCAGGTCGCTATGACCGCGGACAATGATAACTAGTACTATAGACACGTATACATCTTCATGGGACCACGCCCCCCTCTAAATCACCGTAGACAAAAAGGAAGAGATGGGGGTTGGTCAGGGGGCGGGGGGGGGGGGGCAGGATTGCACTCGGTTAGGTTTGACATCGATCCACTCGGTCATTGCTCTTGCATAGTCCCATTTTCTAAATATTCAGTCATGACTAAGTTCATGAATGGCCTCCAGGACTGTAACCTACACCCACATATCTGTAATCAGGCCTTTTATGTATTATGGTTAAATGTTTCCTTATTTTACATTTTAACCATCTGATTCCCGACTTAATAAGAAATCTAAGCATGTTCATTATAGTAGGATGGAGCTCTCATCATTTTGCTTAAGTGATAATAATTATAATATTGTAGTAGCAGTAGCAGTGTTGCCAACCCTTATGGTTTCGCTGTACTGTGTACAATATGTTATGTCCCCATCATCACCATACGCCAATCTTCCGGTTTGTCATAATGATTGTGTCCATAATACACCACAGAGCATCTAAGATTTAAAAATTGTTCTGGGGAAGTAGGGCCTACCCCCCAGACCCCCCCCCCCCCCAATATAACACCCCTCAAGATCTTCCGTTTTTTCATTTCCCAATGTTGGGTACCCTGCAGTAGCCTATGTGGAACCACACAGTTACGGCCCCTCCCTACAGTGCTCCTTGTTGTCAGGACCAATAGATAACAACAGGTTAGACTGAGAACTCTAATAGTGGCCCAATCCATCCCCAGCTAGCGACCACCCCTGGATTTGCAATGGTAGGTCACTTTTATAGGCACAATAAACGAGGGCCGACCCTTGGATTGAAGTGATTCTACGATGTGCCATCCTTTTGTCCTTTAGGAGGAATAGTGGTCCATGATTATAAATACTGATTAATAATAACTTAAAAATGAAGAAGAGGAATATATTAGGGGACGAAAAGGAAAAGCAATATATTGTGGGAGTGGGGAGGGGGGGGTATCTCAGTCGTCGGGATATCTTGGCCTGCGTGTATGCAAAGGGAACAGTAACAAATTAAAGAAGAAACAAAAAGACACCCAACAACAAACGCGAAAATAGGCACTGTGAGCAGGTGTGGCCAGACACTGCCTGCTCCTGCTTAAGGCCCTGTCATACTACGACGTACGGTGTCAGCGCGTGCTCAACGTTAGAAAATTTGCTAGTATCTCGGCATTCGTCAAACTTTTCAGCGGCGGGGGATAAAAATGGGCGTATGCACAACATACACACAACATATGTAATGTCTGACCTATTGCTAACGTATGAGAGCGTTCATGTGCCTCGCAAAACGCTCACATACGCTCACGGAAGGCTGACCAACATTACATACGTTACTCCATTGCTAGAAGTATGGTGTATACGTTAAATATGCTGGAGATACGGGTGGTATACGATCGAAGTACGTTAAGAGTACTAATGCATCCATTGGCTGTACGCCAACTGCATGTTCCCACCCGCCTAATGTGCAGCAATGTATACCAACATATCCCTAACGTACTCCCAATGTACGCCAACGTATCCCAAACATACACGCAGCGTACGTTCAACATACGAGCCACACATCGACACCCGTTGGAAATTTTGAGTATGCACAAACAATTTTCAGGGCCTCGGCACACGGCGACGTAAAACCATGTATAACGACATACCCAGAATGTACCCGACATACGTCCAACATATACATAACGTATGATGATGTACGCTGACGTGTTGGTCGAAGATCACATACGTCGGCATATGCTAAGGCTATACGTCGTAGTGTGACAGGCCCTTTAGTGAAGTTAGTATCTAACTGTTTAGATGCTGTTGGATCTGTTTCTTGTGCGTGTGATTTGGCATTAACAAGACATTGCACTATTAGATTATTGCTACACACACCCATCTTATATTTTGTACTAATCCACCCATACAACCCTTAGCGTTTTACCTAAACCCAGACTAGACCCACACAAACATTCATATAAAACACTACCCCCATAATAGACCTACGTACTGAATATTTGATCCACGACTAGATAAATACACCACAACCACTTAGTTACCTAAATCATCATTTCACATAAACTTGAACTATACCCACACAACCCTTTATACTAAAACACACACTGAATGTTTTGATCCTGACCAGACACACGACAACCACTTAGTTATCTAAATGCAATGGCACTGTTATGAATCTAATTATATTTGATAAGTTGTTTCTTGAAATTAAATAGTGTAAATACCTGAAGTTTGACATAGTCGACTAATCCACACTGAATGTTTTGATCCTGACCAGACACACCACAACCACTTAGTTATCTAAATGCAATGACAATGTTATGAATCTAATTATATTCTTTTTGTTTCTTGTAATTAAATAGTGTAAATAACTGAAGTTGGACATAGCCGACTGATGCACACACTGAATGTTTTGATCCTGACAAGACACAACACAACCACTTAGTTATCTAAATGCAATGACAATGTTATGTATCTAATTATATTTTATCATTTGTTTCTTGTAATTAAATAGTGTAAATAACTCAAGTTGGACATAGGCGACTGCACACACTGAATGTTTTGATCCTGACCAGACACAGCACAACTACTTAGTTATCTAAATGCAATGACAATGTTATGTATCTAATTATATTTTATCATCTGTTTCTTGTAATTAAATAGTGTAAATAACGGAAGTTGGACATAGCCGGAAGGACAGTGCCTCGGCGCTGAAGAAAGATTGTATTTAGATGAATAAAACTGTTCTCCCAAAAAACAAAACACAAACCCACACAAAACACATACATACATACATACATACATACATACATACATACATACATACATACATACATACATACATACATACATACATACATACATACATACATACATACATACATACATACATACATGTTACATACATACACACACACATCCACACACATACACACACACAAACACACACACACACACATATACACACACACATGTTGCCTCGTTTATTTGGGAACTACTCCCATTGCAGGACGTGTTGTGCATCTCCTGGAGGCGCCACGGCATTTATAGTAAGGGAGGTGTCGTACATGTGCATAGGTTGCTAAGCAACCACGGTGCAGGTTACTGATATAAGACAAATCGTTAATGTGAGGTGGTTCATCTTCCCTAGCTTTGCGATGAGCCGCTTCATTGCTGACGTGGGGCAATCCTATTAGGGGTTGCCTTCCCTGTAAGTGGCATTTTTAAGTCGTAGGTGTGTGTGTGTATATATATATATATATATATATATATATATATATGTATATACATACATACATACATACATACATACATACATACATACATACGTACATACATACATACATACATACATACATACATACATACATACATACATACATACATACATACATACATACATACATACATACATACATACATACATACATACATACATACATACATACATACATACATACATACATACATACATACATACATACATACATACATACATACATACATACATACATACATACATACATACATACATACATACATACATACATACATACATACATACAGTAAAACCTCTAACCGACCACCTCCACAGATCGACCACTCCCCTATATCGATCGTTTTATTAGGGTTCGAAACGATCACCCAACGATACCATTGTAACGATTTTTTTAAACCAACCTAAACCGACCACCTCCCTAAATGGACAATTTAAAGTTGGTTCCATGATCGGTCGATATAGAGAGGCTTTACTGTATACATCTGGGGGGTTGGCAGGGAGTGCTCCGACATGACATTTTTCAGCTCTGGCAGAGGTAGATTAATGCTGCGTAATCCGATGAAAGCATACCATTTAAAATACAAAAACACTTATCCTACAAATCTAATTTATATACTGGTGCAAAAACAGCCGTTGATGCATAGAGAGGAATACTAAGTCAACCTGTTTCTGCAGAAGTCTATGGTGTTCCAAATGTTTCGCATGTGTGCCTAAGTTAGCAATTTCTAATCAAAGTTACTTCGAACTAACGTAAAGCAGAATATCATGATCAACCTAATTTGTTTATCTATTACTATGAAGGAAAACAAATCACAAACTCAACCCCATCGAAGTATGCAACTTTCACACAGTAATTTAGAATGGTACTGGTTTAGACCAAAGACCCTATAATACTAAGACGGCTCACTCAGCCTGTACTGTGTAATCAAAATGATCAAACCCACCACTTGGTGCGCTGGCTGTTCTCTTGGTTAAAGAGGTACTATATTATATGTATAAATTGTATATATGAATGTGAAAGATATGTGATGATGGCGATGCTGATGATGATGCTGATGATGATTTGTTCATAGCAATTTCATATTAATGTGTATTCATACTTACCTATCTCATGTATAATATAATTGTATGTGTTTGCATGTGAAACACCAACCAGCAGCTGGGCTGATCAAACCCACCACAAGGTGGCACTGCAAAATTTACATTACCATGGGAGAGATAGGGAGTGAGCCGTCTTAGTATTATAGGGTGTTTGGTTAGACCAAAGACTTGCAAAATTAGTGCTCAATGTGGGGATAGTTAACTGAGTTGGGCAGCACAAGTGGGCAGCCGTCCTGATGTGACCTTAGATAGATATTACTAGGACGTAAAACCCAAATGCATACCAGCCTTCGGATGGAGTTTGTTGTCGCATAACCTGTAAGTGTAGGTCATGTAGGGCCGCACCCACCACTCTTCCCGCAGTGCTTAGTTCCCCGGTGTGAAGTTGTTGAACAGCTTAAGATTAGAGAATGCAGTCGTTCTGGGCCTTAATGCCTGGTACACACCTACCGTATACGATTCGCGCACTAAAACTCGTGACTCGACCCGACCCGCTTAAAACTGAAAACGGGCTGATTCATTTTTCGAATCGCAATTGTAATCGGCCCGTTTTAGCCCTAAAACTGAGTTTTTAGTCGCGAATCGCAATCGCTAGGTGTGCGCAGGGAGCGCACACCTAGCGATTTTTGTGTGTGAAACGGGCAGTTTTAGATCGTATACGGTAGGTGGGTGCGCACAAACAGTAGGTGTGTACTAGGCATAAGTCTGGTGCGCTTACACTCAGTCCTCCCTCTGCCCCTCAGTTCTCCCTCTCCCCCTCCGTCCTCCCTCCCCCTCTCCCTCTCTCCCTCCGTCCTCCCTCTCTCCCTCCGTCTTCCCTCTCCTCCCTCTCTCCCTCCCTCTCTCCCTCCGTCCTCCCTCTTCTCCCTCTCTCCCTCCGTCCTCCCTCTTCTCCCTCTCTCCCTCTTCTCCCTCTCTCTCTCTCCTCTCTTCTATCTATCCCTCTCCCTCTCCCTCCATCTTCCCTCCCTCCGAGTTTCACAGCAGGCTACCCTATCTAGTTTAGTTCACCTTTTCGGCTTTTTATCAAATGTCGGTCGCCCTCTGAACCTCGTATTCGTCTCATTTAGTTGTTAGAAAAAAGGGAAATTAAAACAAATGTTAAAATGAAGCCACACTGATTTGTAATACAACTCTTAGTCACCCACTTGCCTAAACTTTAAATATAAGAACTTCTTACAGTATGATTATTATATTATTTTGTTTTGTTTTAGTGGTTTAAAGAAACGTCTGATTTCTGGAAATCTTTGAAAGGGGAGACTAACAAAGCCTCACGACCTTTAAGCCTTAGCTTGCATCCTGTATGCAGTGGGTGTCATAACAGACTTCAAATTGACTGTCCAAGTAAATTAAGTAATTTCCGTGTTCGTGTCCAGATGGTCACTGGTGGTGCTGCTGGTGCTGTTGCTGGCATATCAAGACAGGCCTAATATGTGCATAACTAGCAAGTCCGATGTAAAGCCCAGGGATGAAAGATCTCCGTGATCTCGCGGATTTCCGGGATTTTTCATTTTGCTATAACTAATACGTGTAGACTAATGCGTTGTTTAAACGCCACAGCACCATCAGTGTATACTAATATGTGGTGCAGACGCCGCAGCACTATCAGCGTATACTACTAATAAATGCTTAAAACGGCGCAGCACTATCAGCGTATACTACTAATACGTGCTTCAAATGCCGCAGCACTATCAGCGTATACCAATATGTATGAAACCCGACTTCCGGGAATTTTCAGCAATTCCCTGACAATGCTAAACCTATGGGAGAATATCTGCATTTCCGCTTTTCTTCCCGGAGACCACTTTCATCCCTGAAAGCCAGAGATATGGGAAACACACCTAGGTAACTAGGGCCGGTGTAGGACGTTCAAAACACTACCCCGTTCAAAACACTACTGATAGTTGAAAACACTACCCCTACGTACGCCCAAAACACTACCCAAGTTCAAAACACTATCATGACACAGCAGTGGTGGTTAGAGTGCCGCAAAATGTACATATTGATATACGTATACATATTTGGTATACACTGACCGTGCTGCAGCGTTTGAGACCGTATTAGTAGTATACCCTGATAGCACTGCGGTGTGTGCACCACATATTAGTATACACTGATAGTGCTGTGGCGTTTGAAGCATGTATTAGTAGTATACGCTGATAGTGCTGTAGCGTCTGCACGATGTATTAGTATTACTATTAGTATTACTTAGTATATGCTGATAGTGCTGCAGAGTTTAACAGTGTATTAGTATGCACTGATAGTGATGCAGAGTTTAACAATGTATTATATGCACTGATAGTGCTTCAGTGCTTAACACCATATTAGTATATGCTGATAGTGCTGCAGCGTTTAACAATGTATTAGTATATGCTAATAGTGCTGTGTGGTCTGCAGTACGTATTAGTATATGCTGATAGTCTGCAGTGTTTAATAATGTGTTAGTACTACTAGTATACACTGATAGTGCTGCAGTGTTTAACAATGTATTAATAGTATACACTGATTGTGCTGCGGCATCTGCACCACATATTAGTATATGCTGATAGTGCTGTGGAGTTTAACAACATATTAGTATACACTGATAGTGCTGCGGAGCTTTACACTATATTAGTATACATGGATAGTGATGTGGCACTTAATAATGTTACAGTATGCGCTGACCATGCTGCGGAGTTTAATGACATGTTAGTATATACTGATAGTGCTGCGGGGTCTGCATCACATATTAGTATATGCTGGTAGTGCTGCGGAGTTTAACAACATATTAGTATTCACTGATAGTGCTGCGGTGCTTAACACCATATTAGTATACGCTGATAGTTCTGCAGCATTTAACATCTTAGAAGACCAGACTCGATGGGCAAATGAGTTGAGTGTCCTGGGTCTCCTGTTTTGGGAGATCGAGGGATCCCAACCCATGGGTTTGTGGGTTCGAACCCTGGTCGAGGAAAACCAATGACGTAAAAATTGATATGTGTCACTTCCTAGCCAGGCACTCTGCATTATTAGGATATGGCAAGGACTGGTTGGCCTGGTCTCCCAGTGGGACAGCACTATAAAGTCACTATGAGTGTGCACTGTCACAAGTCGGTATGCATCCTGATATGACCTTAGATATTGATAGGATGTAAAACAACAACAACAAACAAACAAACAAACAAACTTCCCCACCCTACTGCATACTTCCCCACCCTACTGCATACTGCCCCACATTACTGCACACTGCCCCCCCCCCCCCCCCCCCCTTACTGCATACAGCCTCACCCTACTGCTTACTGCGCCACCAGGTGCGGTGGCCTAATGCATTGGCCTAGCGTGCAGAAGGTCGTGAGTTCGGTTCCCGGTCGAGTCAAACCAACTACTTTAAAATTGATACTTGTTGCTTCCTATCCTGGCACTCGGCATTAATAGGATAGGGCAAGGAATGGTTAGCTCAGTGTCAGAATAATGTGACTGAGTGGGATATCAGGTCGGTGGCCTGATTTCCCAGTGGGGCAGCACTATAAAGTCACCATGAGTGCACTGTCACAAGTCGGTACCCGTCCTGCTTTTTTAAATTTTTTTTTGTTTATTGAGGCTGTATTTATTCTGTCCATAGCATGTAAGCCTGGGTACCCAGGCTTGTTTTCAATGCTGGCCAGCTGCAGTGTTGGTGTTGTCTTACCAAACAGTAGCTGCTGATAAGTTATTTGATTGTCTGCATTTCGGTAGCAGATAGACAGTATGTTGGTACGTTTAGTAGCCTATGTTAGTTTGTTTGGGCCCTCTTGGCATTGTATTTTTGTTCTATTCTTATTATTATGTTAGTTGTTTTCTTAAGGTTCTATGTTAGTGTTTTGGGGTTTTCTTAGGAAGAGTTTTCCGCTTTTTTCTACTTAATTCTATACTAGCCTATTTTATTTACATGTCCATAGGCTTGTACGTAATAGGTGGTTGAGTTATGTTTGTTTGAAATTGATTTGATTTATATTGTTGTTGGATATGTTATCTGGCTTTTATATTTCCGGTTATCCCACCCTGGGCTGTCCAGTTGGTGAGCCGTGACATATCACCTGCCCCCTTGTGGTGCAGTTCAGTTGGGGTTCCCAGTTTTTATTTTGCACAGATACTTTTTGTACATTTTTAGGTCAGGGATTTGTCTTTCTTTCACCGTTTGCGCATTCCATGCCTTGGCAGCCATTTCCCGTGTGCTCCTTTCATGGGCTTTGATCTGGCTTCTGGTCTGTCTTAGTAGTGGTGCCTTGTTTGCTCTGGTGTCCCTTAGGGGTTGGGTTAGACGCTTAATGTCTTGGCTATATATCCATATGCTAATGTTTTTAGGTGGATTATCCTTCTGTTTTCTAGTAGCTTTACTTTAGTTCTTTTGTGAAGGTCATAAGTGGAGTGTAGTTTGTCTACTTTCAGGCATATTTTCAGGGCCCTATTTTGTAGTATCTGCAATTGTTTTAAGTAGCTCTTTTTTAGCACCCATGTAGATAACATCCCCATAGTCAAAGTAGGGGAGTACCATGCCATTGAAGATTTTTATTGACATATCTTGTGTCATATAGTTTCTTAGTTTAGCAAATAGCCATAGTTTGTGATTTACTTTTTGTATGATTTTTGTTAAACACAGATTGTAGTTTAGCTGGCTATCCAGTTCTAGGCCTAGGTATTTGTAGTGATTTACACATTCCAGTGTTTGGTTTCCTAGTGTGCATTGTAGGTTTCTTCCTGTGATTGCTGTATGTGAGAAGAGTACTGTTTTAGATTTATTTGCATTGATGGTTATTTTATTGGATTCACATCAGCTGTCCAGTTTTAGCAGGAGGTTGTTCAGTTTGGTTGCTACCTCCTCTACTGTGCTTCCTTCTGCATATATGACAGTGTCATCTGCATATAGCTGGAGACATTCTGTCTCCAGCCATTTTTCTAGGTCATTTATGTATAGTATAAATAGTAGTGGTCCCAGGACTGATCCTTGGGGTACACCACAGGTGATAGTTTGTTGGTCTGAGAGTGTACCATTTACTTTAGTTTTTTGCTGCCTGTTGTTTAGGTAGCATTTTATCCAGTTTATTGATTTGGATTTAATGCCCATGTTGTTTAATTTTCTTATTAATATGCTGTGGTCTACAGTGTCAAAGGCTTTGCTGAAGTCGATGAACGCGGCTCAAACTAATTTCTTTTGGTTCAATGATGCCAGCACATCACTTGTTAGGTTTGCTATTGTTTTTGATGTGGAGTGGAGTTTTCTGAAACCTCCTTGCCTCTTGTTTAGTATATTGGTTTTTTCCAGGTGCGCATTCATGTGCCTGTGGAATATTTTTTCAATTAGCTTGCCTGGTGTTTGCAAGATTGATATTGGTCTGTAGTTCCCCATGTTTTGTTTGTCACCACCTTTGTATATGGGGGTGATGGTTGCCATCTTCCATGCTGTGATGAAGTGTCCCTGCTCAAATGATATGTTGAACAGGTCGACCATGGTATCTGGGATGGCTTGGAGTGCCTCTTTTAGTATTTTTGTGGGGATTCCATCTATTCCACTTGGTTTGTTTTCATCTATGTCATTTATTAGCTGTGTTAGTTCTTTTAGGTCAGTTTTGCAGGTGGGGATTTCATCCTGGATATTTCGACTTGTTTTCCCAGATTCTTGTGAATTTCTTTGATAACCTTTGTCCTACCGTGGCAAAGTGTGTATTTAGTTTGTTTGCTGCATCACTATCTGTGTGCGTATTTCCATCCTTATCCTGGAAGCTTATCCGTTCTTCTATCTTATTTTTGGGGAATAGTAAGCTTACATTTTTCCAGAACTTATTTGCGTTGCTTCCCCAGTCCTTGTCTTGTTTTATTATATATTTCTTTTTTGCTGCCCTTACTGCTTTGAGGGAGGTATTTCTGGCAGTATTATAGGCCCTTTTATCCTCTGGGTCTTTAGTACGTTTCACTTTGTCACCTAGCCTTCGTTTTGTTGCAATATGCATTAACAGTTCCCTGTCTACCCACGGGTCTTGGTTTCTCTGTATTTTTAGTTTCTTTATGGGACACATCTCATCTAATGATTGTTTTATTTCTGTGACAATGTTATTCCAGTAGATATCAGGGTCATCTCTGTCTGTTGTGAGGTCTATATTTTCATATAGGTGGTTTTGTAGTGTTTCTTTGAGTAGTTTTTTAGGGATCTGCCCATCTTATATATATATTGGCTTGTGCTTTTGAGTTTTTTCCTCGTTACATATATTAGCTCATGGTCACTTATACCCCAGCTTCTAGTGCCCCATTTTGTGGCATTGTTTGAGTTGGTTAGTATTAGGTCAATTGTTGAGCTATTGTTTCCTAGTCTTGTGCTGTCTGTAATAAGTTGCTGTAGCCCTAGGATTTTGCTAGTGGTTTGTAGCATTAGTTTATTTTTGTCGTTGCTACTGTAGTTTATGTTGAAGTCCCCTAGCACAAAGATTTCTGCATTTGTTAGTTTTCTCACTGTTTGAAGGAATGTTTCAATATCCCCGGATGGTGGTCTGTAGAGGCTTGCTATGACTATGTTAGCCTGCTTCTCATTTTTTATTATGCACCATAGTAGCTCCAGGTGTTCATTTGAGTTGTTTGCTATTTTTAGGGCCTCAGTGTCTAGATTTTTTTAAGGTTTTGCATTAGATTGAAACCCCTCCACCTTTTGTTGTTAGGTTTGCTATGTTAATTTGCTGTCTGTCATTACGTACAAGCCCCTATGATCTTAGATGTTGCTAGGACATACAACAACAACGAACAACACCCCCTACTGTCCCAACTTACTTACTACACGGGGAAGGATGGCCGGCTAACTTACTGTCTGGTGGGGGGTTGGGGGGGGGGGGGAGGTCGTGGGATCAGTAGCGGGACGTAGCTCAGGCGGTAGAGTGTACATCTGTGATGGTTTGGATCATCCGATTGATCCTGCTCCGTGGACACATTTTGCAGTTTGGGCTATTTTCCGTTCCAACCAGTGGTCCACAACTGGTTCTTCAAAGGCTGTGTCATGTGCTGTGCTGTCTGGGACACTGCATATAAAAGACCCCTTGCTGCTTATGTGGCGGCAGCGGGTTTCCTGCAAAGAAATATGTCAGAATGACCACATGTTTGACATCCAATAGCCGATGATAAAAATCAGGATAATTTGACTCAGTTAGATACTATGTTTTGCTTCTCCCACATTCGGGTGGCTGATGACTATTTCTCCTGATCCGTGACCAATTTCTACGACCACCCCATCACCACACCCACAACATCCCTTTCCCTCTTATCCCTGCTGACTGTCAGGCCATTTCTGTGTTTGTCCCTGATGTGTGTATGGGGGTGGGGGTGAGGGGTGAGGCCATTTCTGTGTTTGTCCCAGCTGTGTGTAAGGGGTGGGGGGTGGGGGCATTTCTGTGTTGGATCCTGATATATGTATGAGGGAGGGGGTGTCGGGTCATTTCCTTATTTGTCCCAGCTGAGTGTCGGTGGGTGGGGTGAGGGTGGGGGGGGGGGGGGGGGGTGTCGGACCATTTCTGTGGTGGACTCAGCTGAGTGTAAGGGGGTAGGATCTTTGGTCATTTATGTGTTGGTCCCTGCTATGTGTGGGAGGCAGGACTGCCGGTCCATTCCTGTATTGGTCCCTGTTGTGTGTGGGCGAGTGGGGGGGGGGGCGTCATTTCTGTTTTGGTCCGTGCTGAATGTGTGTATGGGGGAGGGGATGCGTGAGCATTCCTGTATTGGTCCCTGCTGTGTGTGGGAGAGTGGGGAGGGGGCGTAATTTCTGTGTTGGTCCCTGCTGAATGTGTATATGGGGGAGGGGGTGCGTGAGCATTCCTGTGTTGGTCTCTGCTGTGTGTGGGAGGGGGGTGCCGGGCCATTCCTGTATTGGTCCCTGCTCTGTGTGTGAGTGTTGGGGTGTCGGGCCATTAATGTAGTGTGGTCCTTGCTGAGTGAGTGTGTATGAAGGAGGAGATGGGGGGGGGGGGGGGCGGATGACTGTGCTGTGGGTGTGGAGGTTCCGAAAGGTTCGTGACCATTGACAGAAAGACATCGCCCCAGCTTATCAGACCGCGTGTCCGACCCACCAGACCATGAGGAGTGTCTACCCGCACCCACATACCCCCCCCCCCCCCCCCACTCACCACACTCCCACACTCCCACTTCCAAGACTCAAATACACACACATGCCTACAACGCTTGTTTAACCAGCAACTCATTCAATGCAAAAATGGTCAAACTTGTAGAACTAGATATCATTTCTTTACGAATTGAGTTGTTTTTTTGTGGTATTTTTGTTTCATTTAATAGAAATTATGTATGAGTATACATGTATTATAATATAACTGACTTGTATGTAGTATTCTCGAGTGTCTACCAGCTTTGGTCCTACTGGTATGCATGTCTTAGTGCAGTTGGTCAGGGCTCTGCTAGTTGAGGGGCAATAAGCCCCAGCACCGCTTGCACGCCACCTGCCACCGGACTTCGTTCTCGTGTGACAGTGTCCTTTCGGTGTGTGTCCTTTTTTTCTTCTTTTTTTTTGCAAAGTTTTTATTTGGTAAAATAATTCGCCCAAACACCGGTTTTCCAGCCGTATTCATGATTTGCATTGGGTTACCATAGTGAGGGTTATTTCTAACTTAACGCAGTTTGGTTTAATTGTCGTAATTCAGTATGTTTGGCAGGGTGGGTGGTTTATTGCAGCTGATCGATGCCCCTTATGGAGCAGTCACACTACGATGTGTTGGCCCGGCGTTGGACAACGCGTGCCAACGTGTTGTGTTTTTGGTCGAAACGTCGGAACCCGTCGGAACATGCCGGCAACGCGTTAGCAACGCGTTGCCGGCGCGTCGGTACACTATGATTGACAGGTCGCTTTGATACAACGCGTAGGCGCGCGTCGCCCAGCGCCGAAAGTTTTGTGCTTGCACAAAACTTTCGGCACTGGCCGACGTGTTGCGGAACACGTTGGCGGCGCGCCAACAACGCGCCAGCAACCCGCTCCCAACACGTCGAGTTTTCTCAAAACACGCCGAAAAGTTTGACGTTTCTCGACGCGTTGAATATATTTAAGCGCGTTGGCGGCACGCCAGAATACACGTCGTAGTGTGACTGCTCCATGACGCGTAACGCAACGCGTCGGGCAACGCCGAAAGTTTTGTGCAAGCACAAAATTTCGGCGCTGGGCGACGCGCGCCAACGCGTTGTATCAAAGTGACCTGTCAATCATAGTGTACCGATGCGCCGGCAACGCGTTTGTAATGCATCCCAACGTTTCGCCAAAAAACCCAACACGTTGCCACGCGTTGTCCAACGCCGGGCCAACACGTCGTAGTGTGACTGCCCCATTACGAAAATGGTGTATGGTTGTTTATTTGTGGGTGTTATTTCAGCAATGTTATTTATTAGGGTTCTTATTCTTAGAGTTTGACTACCAACATCCTAATTGTCGGAGAAAGGTAAAATGCAAGAGGGAACAAGTTAATTCAATCATATGTCTGCCCGTTGGACAAGTGAGTAAGTTAAGTGATTCTTTACAAGGAATTCATGACCCTCCTTTTACAATTTTGCTTAAGAAAAATATCAAGCTAGCAGAGCCTACAGAATGCATGTTTCCCAAACACCCATAGATAGCCTAGTGAAAGTCACAGGGTCTGGCATTGACTAAGTGACTGGACACCAGTAAAAGTGCTGGCTACCTTCCTATGTGGTAAGTCATGGGTCCGAAGCCCTCTGAGTCAAACCTGTGACTTACAACATTGATACTTGTCACTATCTAGTCTTGCGCTCTGAATTAATAGAATAGGGCAAAAACTGTTTTGTTAAATAGTATCAGGATATTCTGACTGAGAGGGGTATTGGGTCATAGCGCCATTTTCCTGGTCTCCGTAGGCCAGCACTATAAAGCCACCATGGGTGTGCAGTGTCACAGGTCGGCACCTATCCTGATATAACCTTGAATGTTGCTAGTATCATAAGATGTAAATCCCCGTTTAAGTGCAGTGTGAGCGATATTTCTGGAATTTGAATATTTGACTAATTGATTGATGGTGAGTTTATGACATGTTGGCAGCGAAGATCATGTTTCAGTGGGACATCACTATGTAAGTCGCCATCAGTGTACATTATTACCAGAACCCGTACATATTGCTACCATGTAAACCACCAATAAACCAAAACGCTGTCTTTTTGCCATCACAAGACTGTGCCACTGTTATTAACCTCTTGGTGACGCCGTGAATCTCCACGCTGCAATCTTATAATCTTATTTCCACCCGTATAAAACTATAACTACTCATCATTCAACATTCATTTCATCAGGTCATAGCCACAGATTGGTTTGGCTGGTGGAAGTTTGGCGAATTGGGTGTTGAACGGGACCCTGTAGGTGACTAGGCCAGTTTTGTATAGGCTGCTGCCCTGACACTTAGCCAGCCAATCAGACCATAGCATTTAGGCGCGTGATCTGCAATGCCGGCCAATCAGACCATGGCATTTAGATACGTCATCTGCAATAGAACGCTGTGACATTATTTCCAGTAGGTAGTCATAGGGGATAGGCCAACTTCCACTCTGCTTACCGTGAAGGCAACGCCTGAGGAACCGGTAATGACTTAATGATAGGGAATATATTGGAGCCTTGAACTTGTTAAGGAGGGCTTATTGCAATAATATAAATTATAATCATAACACTGTGAAATACAGCCGAAAAGAGGGGAAGGGGATTCCTTAAGTTGGGGTGCGTTTTATAGCGGAGATTTGTCTATGACTGGCTTCATTGTTTACGCTGATTACAATTATGTTTAGATACAACTTGTTAGATGTACGCTGAGTTTAGGGTTTTCATATATCTTATGGAAGAGGTTGGCTTATAGTGGAGGTTTGACAATAATAAAAAAAAGACTCCAATTAACATGGAATTGTTTGTATTATCTGCCCTCAATAGGTTTCTAGCTAATAAGGGAAGTACATCTGACTTTCGGTCAAAGCTATGTTTGACTTATGCGCACTCGCTCCCTCGATGCTTCTCACGAATGAATGGATAAGACACTGATGTAATAGCTTCTCCTCCCCCCACCCCCCTTCTTTCTCAGTCGAAGACTTCCCAAGAAGGTTTGAACATAGTGTAGTGAGATGCACTGACCCTTCCCGGGTTAAATGCGACATGTGACCATGGTTAGGTTGATTGCATCAGGGAACCTAGATAATCTAATGGATAGGACACTAGCCCTGAAGTGTGGATTTAAGTCCTGCTCCATGCTTAATGTTTCTCTTCATTTGCAAGAAACTACTACCCACGACATTGGTTTCATGACAAGGATATTATGTGATGTATAGTGTTGAACCATCACAGTGTATCTACTCTAAGTGCTGTACCTGGATATTTGTAATTGTAAGTATGAATTTCTGGCGGATGAGTGTAGTGAGGTGCTCTTCCCTTCCCGGTGTAACAATTTCAATTTCCCCCCTTTTCACGTTCCCCCGGGAATCTGAAAACGTTTATAATTTCCCTCCGGTGAATTTGAAAAAGTTTTCAGATTCCCGGGAGGGAAATTAAACAGTTTTCAGATTCCTCCCCCTATTTTCAAATTCCCCCCTCCGGGAATTTAAAATTGTTTTAAAAAAACTTTAAAAAACTTTTAAAATTCAGACCTATAATATTTTTTTCTTAGCCATCTTGGAGACTTTTTGTGTCATTTTGGGTGAAATATGTTTTGTTGTACTAGTAATAATTTCCATTATGCTATTCTCTGTGTATTATTATATTTGTCATGAAAAATAACAAAAAATAACCAAAATAAAGAAAATTCCCCAAAAATGGGGGGAGGGAAAGTTAAAACGAGGGAGGGAAAATGAAAACGTTTTCAAATTCCTGTGGGATGAATTTGAAAACGTTTTCAAGTTCCCATGGGGGAACTTCAATCAGGGGGAATTTGAAATCTTTACACCGGGTGAAATACCGCATGCTCTTAGCATTACTAGGATATGGCAAGGGCTAGTTTGTTCAGTATCAGGATAATGTGACTGAGTGGGATATCGAGTTATCATACTGGCTGCCGGATTTCCCAATGGGGCAGCACTATAACGTCATCATTGAGTGTGCACTGTTGCAAGCCGGTGACCATCCTGATATGACCTCAGATGTTGATCGGACATAAAATCTTAATAATTGTGCAGTTCGCGCATGCATTCTCTTGGCTTCCCTTCTCTACACGCCAGTTCACCCCCCCGTGTGAACGTACTCTCCCCAACTCTTGTGTCTATGCGGAGTGGGTGGGTGGTGCCTGTTCCTGCTGTGGTGAATAGTTATGGTTGGGAGTTGACAGGAGGGGCGGCGAGGAAAGGTTGGTGGCGGGTGGGGGCCGGGGTGGGGGGGGGGGGGGGGGCTCTGGGGTGGTGACCCCCAGGGCGGAGGGGTCGGGAGAGGCTGGACGGATGAGCTGGGGCCTGCACTGTAAATGGTATTGGTAATCGGCCGGACCACATTTCATTTAGGGTTCACGACATATGCGTCACATGTCTCCAACCCGCTCCCCAGCGTCCTCCCTGGCTGCAGATGATGATGATGATGGTGATGATGCTCCAGTGAGATGGATGCTGGCAAGCTGGGCGGGGCGCCCCGTGGAAGGATGGTGCTTGGTACTCGGTGCTCTCGTGCTGTGGGGAATCTAGCTTCGGAGCCTCAGCCTAGTGGTAGTGGCATGGTAGGGCAGGGCAGGGCAGGGCAGGGCAGGGCATGGCAGGTCTGATGGAGCTATTTTTGTTTGATGGATTCAACGACAAATTAATCTATGTAACTGTTCCGGTTTAACAAATGTGCTTTATTTAATCAGACTATTCAGCTTCAACTGTATAGAATTGATTAGCATAATGATACACTTATACTCCACAGCCAATCACAGTCTCCCTCCTTACAATTTGGACCAGATGAGATGGCCGAATTGGTAAGAGTGTTGACTGGCTTCCTATGTTGATTGATTGCTGATGGTTTAAAGACGTGCTCTCATACACCTGTGGTGTGGGAGGTTAAAAATCCCTAGGGTCAGTAAAAGTGTAGGTTCAGGCTCTCTAACTGTCTAATGGTGAAAACAAGACTATTCAGACTTAACCATGATAGGCAGTATACATCTTAAGGACAAAATACAGTGCGAATGAAAGTGAGGGATTGCTGGACAAATTCTGTGGACGTGGTCATGTGACTCTGTAGGGGTTGGACCGGTTTGATTCTCTAGTCCAAGAAGAAAAAGTGCAAAGGAAAATAAGGCTGATCGTTGTTAACGGCCACTTCCTGGGTTGACTGTCTCAATGCAGGTTCTTGGGTCGCGACCTCTGGATGTTAGGGGTCCTAAAGTATTCATAACACTGTAATGGACATTTACTATCCTCACAGGGAGGATCCGCATGAACAGGTATCCGTGAGTATGTTCATTGTGTGGTAGTCTGCATTGACCTTTCAGGCAAGGAGCCACATAGACAGACGCCTGTCTATGTGGCTTGCAAGGAGCCACATAGACAGGCGTGGATAGGCTGATTGCATCAGGGAGCCTCGGTAGTGTAAATGGTTAGCCCACTATCCCCGAAATGGCAAGAAGTGTGGGTTCGAATCCTGCTCTAGGCACAATAGTTCCCATTTTTCATCACACTCATGACAATAGCATCAGAATTGTAGAATGTGTGTCCTGATCTAGGAAAAATGATCCCTTTCTTTTCAACCCTCTTGATGTCATTGGTGCTGATACCAGGATCATGTACAAGCTATGCGCTGTATGGTTGGTGCCACTAAAGGCAAAATGCTCCCTTTCGTTTGCAATCCTTTCCATGGCAGTATATTATACTCGTTTAACTCTAATGAGCATACTAATCTATTATACTGATATACTGATATAGGCAAGGGAATACTTTTGATAGGGTTTCTCTGGAATAGAGCTCAAACATATTTAGACACATGGGTCTCTAATTATAGAGAATGGTTATAAAGAAGTAGTTCACTGTAATTGCATTCCTCATCGAAAGTATTTGCCAAGGAATCTATGGTGGGGGCCTGTATGACAACAATTAGTTGGAATCCTGTTCTTAATATACCCTTTGCATACCTGCCAACTATTACGATTTTGGCGGAATAATTACGATTTTTTTGTTCTCATTCCGCCCTACGAATTATAAACATATTATTCCTAAAAGATTGTAGTTTGTAGGCAGTCAAACATTGTTTATGACCGTAAAGACTTTAATCGCCTGATAGTTTCCATTTTATATACATTTTACCTCGGTAAACAGCCTCAGGCTAGCCTCAGGCTAGGGAGAGGTAAGCACGTCCGGTACCAGCAATTAGCATATACAACTCACGACTGGATAACGTGTCGTTGGGTTGCTCCGGCAAAATTAGTCTACATACAAGCAAATACGCAGTAAGTATAATAAAAACTGTGGTTAGCTTAATTATGATGCATTAGAGCATCAATATGGAAAGTTTAGACTTTCGTTGGTCCAATTTGGACGAGTTATTTGGTTATAAACAACCAAGGATAGAACACTCGAGTGGGGTTCTCGAAGGAACCAAACCGGTCATTAGCGGTTCTGTCAACACCCGGGTCACCGTGTGACTATGGGTAGAGATGTGGGTTTCGCCCTATCTCATGTGGAAATTCTCTCGTACTCTAATAGAGAGTAATGTTGGAGATGCTCCTGGGTTTCTTTTATAGACTCCCCTAGACAAAAAATTTTCAGGCGTTTCTCCGAGTTTCGTAGCATTTTCTCCAACTTGTTGACGTAGTAGTCACAGGTGGGAGAAGTGTGCGGAACAGAGGGATGGGCGGGCCGATACACTGGTCCCGACCCCGCGTAAAGATTTGGGCTTGACCCACAATCCACGCACAAATTTAGCTTATTACGCCTGTGTTATAACGGTATAAACACGTTCTCTAACACCACCAGATGTCCAATTGAGTTTGAAACAACCAAATTGTGACAAATATATATACCAGGACTGACCAAAAATCTTTGTTTACAGTTCCCGATGGCCACGAAGCGGAGTAAGCGCGGTGCAGCAGCAGCCGAGGGGCGTGTTCCGAGTGGAGTGGACGAGGAGTACGACTCCTCACCTGTGTTGTCGGCAGGGCCGTCGACACAGCCCCGGGCGCATATCCTCTCCGACCCGGACGAGGACGCAGTGCCTGATGTGCCTGCGCCTCCAGATTGGGAGGCTCGCTTTGCACTGTTGGAAAGCCACATCTTGACTTCCAAATCGCCCGTGTCTCGGAAGCGGCGTAGGCCGAGTGTCCAAGAGGATTCGTATGAGGATTTCTTGGACACAGACTCAGCGGTGGAGCTTAAGGCTCCTCCTCCTCCTTCTCCTAAACGGAGGAAGAAGAAGAAACAGGTGATTTCTTCGGGTGATGAATTCACCAAGGAGCGGGCAGAGACTGGTTTTCGCAAAAAGCGGAAGACTAAGTCCAAAAAGAAGAAGAGGAAGAGGAAATATTCTTCTTCTGATTCGTCCACTGAGTCTACTTCTACGGAATCAGACTCAGACACCATATATGAAGGTGTCTATGCGGACATTGGCACTAAAGTGGCTAAGAAGGTGGAGAAGCCAAAGGCTAAGCGGGTTAAAACCACTACGCTTATGCGCGAGACCGTGAATGGTCATTTCCGCACGTTTAAACCGGCGGAGGTTATCTCCAAGTTAGGAGATGAGTTAACAGGCATAAAGGGTGTTCCCAACTCCATCATTAAAGAAATGGATCGGGATGTCAATATGACGGATGACCGTAAGAAGTTTGAGGATGTGTTGCACACAGTGCATAAGGCAGTGTTGGCTACCCTAACAGCTATTGTTCCTGTGGCTAATAGGATGCAGAGTGAAAATAAGTTCTCGTCTTTGGCTAAGACAATGGACAAAGGCATTGCAGTGTTAGCGGCGGCAGGTAATTACCTGTCGTATCGAAGATATGAAAATGTCTTCAAGTCAGTTTGCACAGATGCTGGCAAGGAAGTGGCTCGCTCTAAGAAGGTTACCGATAATGAGGGGAAGGAGTTTACGCTTTATCTTGCTCCAGAGCCGATTAAAGGGAAACCCTTAGATAACACCAAGATGTTTGGCGGTCAACTACAATACCTCTATAAAGAGGTAGAGACTGCAGCCAAGAGTGGCAAAAACATGGATGGCAAGAAGAAACAGGAAGCTCCTCGTTTCAAAAAGTCACGAGGGGATTTTCGTCCACGACGGTTCACCAGAGGAACCAGACCGAGTTCAAACTTCGGTCAAGGGTTTCGGGGCCGGGGCGCTCGCCCAGGCTGGACCGACAACACCGCACGGCCAATAGGCCGAGGGTTCAACTCGTCGAGACCTTTCCTCAGGGGCGGGTCCAAGTAGAGGTCCAAACACAAACTTTACAAGTCCCTGCAGCCTCTAAAAACACACAAACTGTAAGCAACTTTGTGGCTGGTAATATTAGTAATCATATTTCTGAGTGGCACAAAATTACTAGTGACCAAGAAATTTTAAAAATAGTTAGGGGTGTTCACATTCCCTTCACACAAATTCCTGTACAAAGTATAATACCTTTTCCATATAACATTCAACCAGTTGAACGAGAGGCACTAACTAAACAGGTACATAAATTCTTTGAGAAAGGAATTATACAAAAAGTGACACACTGTTCAGGACAGTTTATTTCAAACATTTTCTCGAGACCGAAGCCTAATGGTGATGTTCGAATGATCCTGGATTTAACAATCCTTAATAAAAGGGTGGAATATCGACATTTTAAAATGTTCTCTATAGATACGGCACGAGATCTGATTACACCAGATGCGTGGATGGCTAGTGTTGATTTACAAGATGCATATTATACGCTTCCCATAATGGAACAATACCGAAAATTTCTTCGATTTATTTGGGATAACCAACTCTATGAGTTTACCTGCATGCCGAATGGCTTAGCTTGTGCGCCTCGTTTATTTACTAAATTACTTAAACCTGTTTTCTCGGTAATGGCGAGGAAGGGTCACATAATGTTTCCATACATAGATGATTCTTTTATTATAGCATCAACACAAATTGGTTGTGTGAATGCAGTTTTGGATTTATGTGCATTACTCAATAAATTGGGGTTTTATGTACATCGACAAAAGTCAGTGTTTAAACCAACAAAACAACTCAAATGTTTAGGGTTTATTCTGGATACACAGTCCCTTACAGTGTCGATAACAGAACAAAAACTAATTAAGTTTATGACTACAGCGACTCAGCTTATTAAGTTATCAAAGCCTAAAATTAGACAGGTTGCTGTTCTTATTGGCATAATGACATCATATGCACCTGCTGTGTTATATGGGAAGGCCCATATTAAGTCGCTAGAAATAGATAAAAATTTAGCGTTAGCGCGAACTAAAGGCAATTTTGAGCGAAAGATGTTTATTTCGCAAGAAGGGTTACAGGATATTGGATGGTGGATGCAACATATAGCAAGTTCACCAAATCCAATCCGCATGGCGGAACCTAATACAGTAATTACTACTGATGCTTCGTTAGAAGGTTGGGGAGCTCATCGAGATGGGGTCACAACAGGAGGTAGATGGCTTGATGATGAAAAATCAGACTATATTAATGCACTAGAATTGCGCGCTATTTATCTGGGCTTACGTAGTTTAGTAAAGATAAATAAATCACAGGTTAGAATACTAACTGATAATACTACTGCCATGGCATATATTCGTAACATGGGTGGAACTAAATCAAAGTCTTGCAATCAGTTATCTAAACTGATTTGGAACTGGGCACAGGCTCAACAAGTCTGGCTGACTGTAGCGCATATTCCAGGGTCACAAAATACACTTGCAGATTATAAAAGTAGAAAATTCCATGACCATTTAGAGTGGTCTCTCTCTACACCTTTGTTTAACTTCGTTTGTGAAAAATGGGGTACACCTGAAGTTGACTTGTTTGCATCACGAAATAATAACAAGTTACCCTGTTATGTTTCTTGGCATCCTGAACCGGATGCTTGGAAAGTAGATGCGTTTGCTATTACCTGGGAAAATAATTATTTTTATATTTTCCCACCATTTAGCATTATCAGCCGAGTAGTGAGAAAAATCGGCTTGGAAGGGACACATGCGATACTGGTGGTGCCCGATTGGGACACGCAACCTTGGCTGCCAGCAGTTTCACAACTGGCAAAAGATCATATACGATTCCCAAGAAAACTCGGGAATCTGACGCACCACGGACCGCTAGTGGTTCACGGCGACGTGTCAACGACGCCCCTATTGGCATTCCTTTTCTAAGGAAGCAGCTACAGCAATTTGGATTGGACAGAATTACTGAGGATAGGATAGTATCGGATGCCTGGAGGCCAGGAACTGTCAAAATGTATACAACCTATTTAAAGAAATGGGGTGTACATTGTTTGTTAATGAAAGTTAAGCCAACAAATCCAAAGATTTCACAAGTAGCTCGGTTTTCTTCGTTCTCTAGAGGATGAAGGACTTTCCTTTGGATCGATTAATGCGGCGAGGTGTGCGTTATCAATTATATTACCTAGAATTGATGGCGAAACAGTTGGAAAACATTATGTTCTTTGTTATTTACTTCGTTCAATTTATCAAAGGAATCCTCCAAAACCAAAGTATAGTCGGTTTTGGGATGTTTCTATAGTATTTAAGTTGTTTCAGGCTTTGGCCTCACAACTCGTGGTTAGATATAAAACAGTTAGGTTTTAAGGTTGCGGTCCTGTTATTGTTAGTAACCGGACACAGAGGACAGACGATTGTTGCTTTATCCTTAACTGGATTAGAAATAGACAAGGAACAAGCTACATTTGATTTAGAAAAATTGCTCAAATCGAACACGTTAGGTGACCCTTTATCAACGGTTCACTTAGACTGTTTTCCGAATGATCGGAAATTATGTGTTGTGTCGGCCATACGGGCTTATATATACAAGACAAAGGATTTACGTGCATCACAACAACTATTAGTGAGCTTTATAAAGCCACATAAGGCGATTTCACGAGACACACTTGCCAGATGGACAATTACGGTGTTGAAATTGGCTGGAGTGGATACGAGTAAATACTCTTCCCACTCAACTAGAGGAGCCATGGTCTCCAAGGCACGGGTGCTTGGTATTTCTGTGAAAAGAATACTAGCGCATGCAGGCTGGAAGACGGCTAAGTCATTTGCAAAACATTATAATAAACGACTAGAAAAGCCTACCGGCGTTGCAAAGCGTCTTCTCGCCAACTAACAAGAATAGGTGAGAACAAAAATTTAGAATGTTATAATAATAAGAAAGGATGATATTAAGGATAAAAATGAATTATGTAAAGGTCTCCCTAGCCTGAGGCTAGCCTGAGGCTGTTTACCGAGGTAAAATAGTATAGTTATACGAGTCTTACCTTGGTACAGATGATGGATAACTGTTGTTTTACCGAGGTATAAGCCTCGGATAGATGTGGGCTAGGGCCCTCCCGCCACACCCTGCCACATCTATTCCGTTGGTGTACCTTTTCGGTAAAGTAATAGTATCCATTGTTTTGAAAGTCATTTTTATCCTCAATAAGTAGGTTAAGATTGCTGGTACCGGACGTGCTTACCTCTCCCTAGCCCACATCTATCCGAGGCTTATACCTCGGTAAAACAACAGTTATCCATCATCTGTACCAAGGTAAGACTCGTATAACTATACTATATACATGTACTTTTAACTTTACTCACTCTAGTATTTAGGCTGAAAACTGGTAATAATTTCTTTAATAATGTGCCTAAAATGTCTCTGAAAATGCACCACCATGCACCATTTTTTATGTATTTTTCAATCTTTTCCAGGGGGGCATGCCCCTGGACCCCCCTAGAACGCTTGTGCGCCTCGCTTCGCTCGGATAGATTTCTATTATTAGGATTTTCGTTTAACAAAAGTTGGCAGGTATGCCTTAGATGTTGCTAGAACATGAAACCCAAAACAAGAAATAGTTACGTATGGGTGATAATATAAGCACAATGGGGGGGGGGGGGTTGAAACCTGACATCCGGCATTTTCCCGCGATTCCCTGACAATGCTAATCCTATGGAGGAGAATCCACGCTATCGATGAAATTTCCCGTCGGTGTGAGAATCTCGGATTGAATTCTGTGTTTTTTGCCGGAGACCACTTTCATTCCTGTTATATAAAGTTATGTCATTCCAGCTATCCTTTCCCTGCCTGATGTCACAGAATGATCCATCCAAAACACTATACCGAGTAACGGTTCTAAGTACAATGCAGTTGATATTGCTAGAAAATGAACATTTGGTTAAGATCTGCGAATATTCATGTAAGGAACACATGTTAAAAATGAAGTGACCAGTTTCTTTAAGTCAACACATGTCATCTTAAGTCATTAATGTAACAGGGATTTCACGGATTTCCGCGATTTTTTATATTTGCCGATTACCAAAATGTCAAGATATCGGGATATATATGGCAAGAATTGGGTAGTTCGAATCTTGTTCTTATGCCCTTGGAATTTTGCTAGAACATAAAACCCATCAAGAATAAATTAGGTATGGGTGATAATATAGGCACAAGAAGGATAGTTGAAACCTGACTTCCGGCATTTTCCCGCGATTCCCTGACAGTGCTAATCCTATAGGGGGAAATCCGCTTTTTTGCGGAAATTCCCCATCGATGTAATAATCTCTGCTTGGTTTTCATTTTTTTTGCCGGAAACCACTTTCATCCCCGCTGTAACGTCACAGTGACATCACACTGTGCCATGCGATAACATTAACGTCCAGGGGATCAAAGCGTGACGCCGTTATGGGGTTCAAGGGTAGGTTGCTGTGTCCAATGAGTTATGCACCTGGTGTATGTGCATACAGCAGCATGCCAGCCATGGTCTAGAAATCACACATAGCAGGTAGGCTGTATTATCCAATTCCTTACCTTCGGAGCTGGACTGGTGAGTGGAATGATATTGGCAGGAGAGGTGCCAGAGTGGAAACGAACAACAGAAAAGTAGTAACATAAATGGCACCCAGAGTGGAAATGGGAACAACAGAAATAATAGCAGGAAAAGAAGTAACATAACTGGCACCCAGAGTGGAAATGGGAACAACAGAAATAATAGCAGGAAAAGTAGTAACATAAATGGCACCCAGAGTGGAAATGTGAACAACAGAAATAATAGCAGGAAAAGTAGTAACATAAATGGCACCCAGAGTCGAATTGGGAACAACAGAAATAATAGCAGGAAAAGTAGTAACATAAATGGCACCCAGAGTGGAAATGGGAACAACAGAAATAATAGCAGGAAAAGTAGTAACATAAATGGCACCCAGAGTCGAATTGGGAACAACAGAAATAATAGCAGGAAAAGTAGTAAGATAAATGGCACCCAGAGTGGAAATGGGAACAACAGAAATAATAGCAGGAAAAGTAGTAAGATAAATGGCACCCAGAGTGGAAATGGGAACAACAGAAATAATAGCAGGAAAAGAAGTAACATAAATGGCACCCAGAGTGGAAATGGGAACAACAGAAATAATAGCAGGAAAAGTAGTAACATAAATGGCACCCAGAGTGGAAATGTGAACAACAGAAATAATAGCAGGAAAAGAAGTAACATAAATGGCACCCAGAGTGGAAATGTGAACAACAGAAATAATAGCAGGAAAAGTAGTAACATATGAGACTGCCTCAAAAGGTGCTAAGCAATATGGGAGAATACTTTGTCCATTGTAACGATCAACATACTATCTGCTTATGCATTTGCTCAGGATAAACTGATTTGTTTTTTACATGGTGTTTCATAATCCCAACAGAATACATATTGATTTGAAGCAAATGTCCTTGTGTTTTCAGAGTGTAACTGTTTCTGTGTGGTTTTGTGTAAATCGTTACAATGGACAACAAAAAAGAAGAGTTATCACCTTTTGAGACAGGCTGATATATGGCACCCAGAGTGGAAATGAGAACCACAATAATAGCAGGAGAAGTAGTCTACTAGTAAGATATATGACACTCGGAGTGGAAATGGGAAAAACAGAAATAATAGCAGGAAAAGTCTTGGCACATAAATGGCACCCAGAGTGGAAATGCGAAGAACAGAAATAATAGCAGGACAAGTAGTAACATATAACATTATATGGCACCCAGAGTGGAAACGGGAACAACGAAGGGATACCAGCAAGGGGTAACTTGAATGTGATTTTCAGGTGGTATGCGAATAGAATAAAATGTTATTGGAATAAAACGATGGACCTGTAATTTAGTGTAAAGCATCATATATTTATTTATTTATTTTAATATTAAAAAAAACAAACAAATTGTAATCTCAGGTGGTCCGCAGTAAGACCCTTGGCGGAAATAGGAACAACAACAACAAAACACCAGCAACTGGTAACGTGAATAGCACCCAGAGTGGAAGTGGGAATGGCGAACTGATTTGAAATGGCAACGATAACCCGAGTTATAGCAGAACCGAGGTCAAGGCATTCCAAATTGCGGGTACGTGGTGTGAATAAAGCCCAATGTGAAGGTGTGAACAGTCATGACCAATGGCCTCTGCGAGAGGTGGATTATGTGGCTTGGAATATTGGTGTGTAATTTTGGTTTTGAGTGGTGTCTAGATTGAATGTAGTGTGAATGACTCTCTCTTTCTCTCCCTGCCTCACTTCCTGCCGCTCCCTCTTTCTCTCTCTCTCTCTCCCTCTCTCTCTCCCCCTCACTCCCGTTCTCCCTCTCCCCTTCTCTCCCCTCCTCCCTCTCCTCTTCTCCCTCTCTCCCTCTTTCCCTCTTTCCCTCTACTCCCCCTGTCTGCCCCTCCCCCCTCTCTGCCCCTCCCCCCTCTCTGCCCCTCCCCCCACCTCTCCCTCTCTCCTGTCTCTCCCTCTCCTGTCTCTCCCTCTCCTGTCTCTCTCCCTCTCTTCCTCCCTCTCTCTCCCTCTCTCACCAGCAGAGAATACACCGACGACTGTTGCCGTTATAGACCTATTTCATATGACGTCAGCATGGGTCAGTGCGCGCGCTGCTTGGCTGCAGGACGGCACACGGTCACACTGCAAACTTAATGGCTATGAGCAATCATCATAGAGAAAAGGTGAAATATTTCTAAACGTACACCACCAAGAAGCAACCCGTTTGCCACAAAAACAGATAACATTCTTAACAACCAGATTATATTAAATTTATAAGGTTCGGCTTCTGGTTTTCTATTAATTTTGAATAAAACTAACGTTTTGCACTGCGCGTATCGGCAAACTGAATGCATTGTCAATGGCTGTGAGCAATCTTCATACAGAAAAAGTGAAATATCTCTAAAACCACACCACCTAGAAACAAACTGCTTGGAACACATATATAGAAAACATATTCAACAAACAGATTATATTGAATTCATAAGGTAAGGGTTCTGTATTTCTATTACTTTTGAATAAAATAGACGTTTTGCACTGCACGTACTGGCAAACTCAGTGCATTGTCAATGGTCGTGAGCAATCTTCATACAGAAAAAGTGAAATATCTCTAAAACCACACCACCTAGAGACAAACCGCTTCGCACATAAACAAATAAAATGCTTAGCAACCAGATTATATTAAATGTATGAGGTTTGGGTTCTGGATTTCTATTAATTTTGAATAAAACTGGCTTTTTGCACCGCGCGTATTGGCAAACTCAATGGCAATGTGCATTGGTTCTGAAGCCAAGCTGTGCGCGCATATACGATGTTTGTAAACATTGAACGGGGTCTATACTGCGACATGCTAGCCAGAGGATGGGTCCCTGGACTGCCCCAGGGGGCGTAATCGATTAATCAACTCGGGTCACCCGAGCCACTTTTTGGCGCATGCGCACATCCTACAGACTCGGGTTGAATAAATGAATACGCTCGGGGTGGACAAAGTGGTGGCTTAATCTGAAACTTAATATTTTTGTTCAATAACCGATATAAGTACAGCACGCACGCGTGCACACACACACGCACGCACTCGCACACACACACGCACGCACGCGCACACACACACACACACACACACACACACACACACACACACACACACACACACACACACACACACACACACACACACACACTGGCTCATCTTCGTCCCAAGGCGACACACATGCAGTTTGCTGGAGACATTGCCTATTTTCGTGGACTTGTGGAAGGGGGGGGGGGGTGTTTATGGCAGCAGCCCCATGTCGCACCATTGCTGCGTCTCCGCATCTGATAGCTGGAACATTATACCCCAGTCACACGAGAGCCAGCGTTCGCCGCCAACCTCCTTACGCTCAAAAGGACACCAACCGCCCAGCGTCCCATTCGATACATTGATTCAAATACGTGGTTGGCGCCATAGCGCCGACCACCCGGTGAGCGCGGCATTGCATATTTTGGCGGCGCCCCTAGGTCGGCACCAACCAAGGGGTCGCGACCTGGCAGCGCCAGGTCGCCAACCACTTTTTAATGGCGCCGACCAAAGTGGACGCAAGGAGGTTGCAAGTTCAGCACTTGCAGCCTCCTTGCGTCCAAAATTCCCGAAATGGACGTCGGGAGGTTGGCGTCCTCGCGGCACCAGCACTTAAGGAGGGCGCAATGAGGATGATTTGACATCGCGAATCGATCGTCGCGAATCGATCATAAGCGAACGCAGGCCTCGTGTGACTGGGGTATTAGTTGGATGCTGTAACGCATGCGCCTTTGATGTGTGTCCCCTGTGCTTCCCTTCTCCGCTGATGGGCCCGGCCAGGGTTAGGTTTCTATTCTAGCAGTCCCTGGCAGCTTCCAGCAGCAGCAATGCCAACTTAACTGGACAAATATCTGCAGCCCTCCTCCCCCCCCCCCCCACCCCACCCACACGCTCACACATATCATATACCATTAGGTATCCCAATAGAGCGCCCCAGGCCGCTGGAAATGGATGATTTGGCACCAACAAAGGCCGTTTTAAACTGACTATGATTTGTCTTAATATCTACCCATTGAACTAAAAAGTATATGGAATAATAGCTTATGAACTGTTCTTTGTGGATGTGTTATTTATTGTTTGTGTCACTGTATAGACTTTTAGTAAAAGTGACATATTTGAGTGTAGAATTTGTGGATTTCACATATTTTGGCCGGATCTCCAGACCATCAAGAAATGTTGATGCAACATTCAATTAAAGTTGCGCAAAACCCCATAGGTTCCTCATGTTAAAATTTACATAGAAGAGATAGAGCAGATTCTTAGCCGCATTTTAGTATCAAATATTAATAAGAACATTGAACAGAAATATCTTTAACAAACGTTTAATAACTTCAAAATGATGCCCAAGACGACTCATAGTTCTCAATAAATATTGTTTTATGTCATTATGAAGCTAGTTTTGTCTTTTTATTTTAAATAATCAAATTATATTTTTCTATACCGTGTGGGGTAATGCGCAGCGCGAAATCCTTAAGCGGTTGTCTTTGCTTAACCCGCGCTGCTTCACTCTGACTGGCCAGCATTTTATGTAGACTTTGTCGGTGTGATTCGCTATCAAAATGGATGCAGAACAGGACATTCCCGCTAATATTCGAGCAGAATTTGGTATGTGAATGATTTATAAGATACCCATCAATATTCTGACAAGTTCATTTATAATTATTTGCACCCGTTTACGAGATTTGTCTGCTTAAACTTGTTGATACATTATACAGCAATGACGAAATGTCCGGGTTTCCACTGGAGTTTTGACAAAGGGACAATATATAATCTATCATATTTATAATCTATCATATTTCATCTTGAAATAACTTTTATTATAACTAGCTAACTTTTGAGATCTTTGAAATAAAAATGTGCAAAATGAAATTTAGCATGCACACCAAAATGCTGGACACCATAGGCTTTAGCATTAACAGTTTCTATTAAATTGACTTAGGATCCCCTTCTGTGCAGCAACAGATGTTTAATAAGTGCACAATATATAAGTTGGGTATGTAAGATCAAATCTAGGTAAGTGGTTTATTTATTTATTTAGTGGTTTGGGGGGGGGGGGGGCACAAAAAAATGCAATGCTTTCATCGGACTATGCAGCTTTAATTCCTTGATAAATGTTAAATAGTTATGCTCACTTAAAGAGCCGCGATGTGTGTGTGTATATGGCTGTGGGTAGTTTGGGGGTGTGTGCGTATTGAAAACAAACAACAGAAGTCCGGTTAAAAAAAAGTAAAAGTGACCACTTAGAAGCTATGACTTGTGGGCCATCCCAATTTATCCCTACAATGAAAAAGGGGGGGGGGGTATGATCTGTGACTCGGTGGTGTCCTGTCAGCTCCCGCAGCGCCACACTGCGGCGGTGGCCGGCATTGTAACCAGCCGACAGGGCGTGTGTGGTATTGATTGAAATGCGATGAGCATGGAATGTGACGAGCAGTGGAGTGGGGGTGGGTGGGGGGGGGGCGGTGCTCGTCCACTGTCACACCGCTAACCTGAATGGGCGCTGCTGACTACGCAAGTCACTGATCGACATGGGTGGCTTTTTGCGCCAACTTATGGTCGGCAAAAGGGGGGGGGGGGGTAGGGCTGGTGTTGGTGCTGGTGCTGGTGGATGGAAGAGAGGGGAGGGGGAGTTAGTGTCTCATAAACGACATGAACGACGGCGCAGTGGCCGAATCGGTAGAGCGCGGACCTCGCGTGTGGAAGGTCGGGAGTTCGGTTCTCGGTCGAGTCAAACCAATGATTTATATAATAGACACTTGTCACTTCCTATCTTGGTGCTCGGCATTAATGGGATAGGGCAAGGACTGGTTAGCTCAGTGTGAGGATAATGTGACTGAGTGGGATATCGAGTCATGGTGCAAGTGGCCTGATTTCCCCATGGGGCAGCACTATAAAGTTGCCATCAGCGTGCACTGTCACAAGTCGGTAACCATCCTGATATGACGTTAGATGTTGCCAGGACGTAAAACTCCAACAACCACCACCACATAATATTGATATCAGGACGAGCCTAGCACTGCAAACAAGGTCAGTGTTGATCTTTGCTATAGGACACATGGAACGTGAAAGCGTCATTGGGAATAACATGTCTCAATTTGGCTGCACACAGGCCGCTTGTTGATGTTTGTATTGACTGGAAGATAGCTGATACAAATACGATGAGAAAATAGTGTAATGCATACAATGATTACATAAGTTATATTGAGTTGAGTTGTTTTATTTAACCACAACCATGGCTCCCCAAGGGGTGGTATTCCAGTCGAGCAGTCAATATTACATTACATTAAAGTTCATACTTATGCAAAATACATTGTTACAACAAATCTGTAATTGAAATATTTACCTAGAATTATATATGTCCCTGTATGTATAGACATTGAGTGTAAATAACAGATTTTTTACTTGAAAATAAGATTGAAGCTCACTAATTCCACTTTTCATATGATGACATGGTTATGGAGCAATAAACAAAACAGTAGGCCTATAAAAATATAAACTTTTTGAAAGTTTGATTCCAATGTTTCTGTCCATTTTTGGCTTGGCGTTTACGTGTTTTTGCTCCTTAACTCTTCATACATATTGCATGGTGATTAACTTAACGTTAGGTAGCATCCTAGCATCGGAATAACTATTTCTATCTGGAGTGTAGTTAAATAAAATAGGTAGGTTGAGTGGGTGGGTGGGTGGGAAGAGGTTGTGGTCAGGCTAGCTGTTAAACAGCGAAGACTGACCGCAAAGGGAAGTGCGATGTATCAGGAAGGGGGAGCGGTGAGGTGTGTGATTGGTCGAGGTTTGATTGGTTAAGGAGTCAAGCCAATGGGTGACGACGGAGGGCATTTGTCAGGTGTGATTTAGAACACATGGAGAAAGGGGAGTGTCTTACGGTTCTCTGCCCCCAGCAATGACCATGAATGAGCGTACCTGGTCATTTCATCCCACCGTCTGACATGGTTGTGGACAATTCCATACCTATGTATTTTATTATATTGTTATTTTATTATGGTTCTTTTTTAGATTTTTGTATTTACACTGTGCTTAAAGTTCCATAGTCCGATGATTTAGAGTTTCTGTCATTTTCTGAGATAAGTATATTAGGTTGATCGTTATAATCTACCTTACTTTAGTTTAAAGTAACTTATTTTAAATGGCTAACTTTAGAGTTGTTTGAAGTGCGAAATGCCAAATTTTGGCAAGCATTTTAGCAGTAACAGGTTTGATTAAATTACCTAAGTATTCCCTTCAATGTCGTGACACATTGTAAAGTTGAATCCACTACTCAACTAATCCACTCATCGTGGTCAACCAGTTATGTAAAAGCCAAAGCTCGAATCTGTGGCTGTGTAGGCAGGCTATGGTGAAATCAATACAGACAAAGGGAAAGGAAGAGTATAAAGTGTAAAGAAAAAGATAGAGTCAAGCCCTCTGGATTATTATTTATATGGTTACATGGGTTCATTGTAGAGTATCACCCGCCCCCCCCCCCTTTTCCCCCAATGGAAAACAAGCATTCTTGGCCCCTCCAATAGGGATCTATCATTCCTGGTCCCCATGGATACCAGTGGTCGGCAGACCACCACCAAGCTGTATGGCCCCATGCCACCACCAACCTTGACCTTTGAGTGTGGTGATCCCAGCAGAGGGGGTAGGCCCTGAGTGCACTCACTCCCAGACCTGCCTGCACCACTATGTCTATTTACATCCCACTCAGGCACCACCAGCCCATACATACACACATACATGCGCCTGGTCACGTACACCGATCAGTAGTAGTATCGGAATATTTTACAATGCGTTTAATAAGTGTATCAGTATCTAAGTTAGATATATAGAATCAAATCTCGATAATTGTTTTGGTTTTGAAAATTTGATATTTTCATCGGACTGTGCAGCTTTAAGTGCATTGCACTATATCTTTACTTTAATGTTCTACAATTCTCCATTATATATGTGTTCCATCTCCCGTCCTGATATGACCATAGCTAATGCCAGGACGTAAAACCCCATCAACTGTGTACGATCTGTACCTACAAGGGATGTAGTCTGGAATAAAGAATTGACTTGAACATCATATACTACTGCAATCACTTGTTTGCATAGCCAGACTCGTTCTGGGCCAGACGGGATGGCCGAATGAGTTAGAGCGTCCGTCTCCCGTGCTGGTAGATCGTGGGGTCGTGGGTTCGAGTCCCGGTCGAGTCAAACCAATGACTTTAAAATTGATACTTGTCGCTTCCTAGCCAGGCGCTCGGCATTATTAGGATAGGGCAAGGACTGGTGTGCTCAGTGTCAGGATAATGTGACTGAGTGGGATACCAGGTCATGGTGCTGGCGGCCTGGTTTCCCAGTGGGACAGCACTATAAAGTCGCCATGAGTGCACACTGTCACAAGTCGGTACCCGTCCTGATATGACCTTAGATGTTGCTAGGACGTAAAACAACAAACAAACAAACAAACAAGCCTCGTTCTGGTTCAGGAATTTTAAACATGAATATAATTTAAAAGTCACGAATGTGTGTATACGGGTTGTGGGGTATAGTGTAGTGTCCCATTCATCACGTGAGGCCCGAAGTACACTATGTGGGTGGTGTGTGGGTGTGGGGGGAGGGTGAGTGTGGAGGGGGATAGTGTAATGTCCTATATATCATTCGGGACCAACGGACACTTGAAATACATCACATCAATGTTGTCGTTGAAGCAGTCACTCGTCAGGTCCTATGGTGGGTTTAAAGCACAGTGCTGATGCTATGCAAGTAGTATAATTTTTAGTTGCATAGCCAGAGATTCTGCAATGTTATAACGATCAACCTTATCTTATTTTAGTTTGAAGTAACTTAAAATGGCTATCTTTGGGGATATTTTAAGTGAAATTTAATGTTGGATTGCCCATGGAAATGCTGGACACTATAGGCTTCAATAGTAGCTGGTTCTATTAAATTGACTTAGTTTTCTTTCTATGCCACACCACATGTTTAATAAGTTCATCAACATCTAAGTTGGATGTGTAGGATATATCTAGGCAAGTATTTTAGTTTGATACAAGTGTATGCTTTCATCGGGTTATGCAGCTTTAATGTAGAATAATTGTTGGCACAATTTCACTCTATTCCATTTCAGAAAGAAATGTGGAGGATCAAATATAGGCGAGTGTTTTAGTTGGATACAATTGTATGCTTTCATTGTTTTATGCAGCTTCAATGTCGATTAGTTATGTTAGTACAATTTCACTAATTCAGCCTAATTCAAGTTTCAACCTAATTCAGAAACAAAATTTGGGGCAAACAACCTATTATTACCTGTAGTCATCCGTAACCATGTTTGTTATAGGTTCAAAGCGAGTATATATGGTCTGTGGTGAAAGATAGGTCCGGGGGTTGGTGGGGGGGGGGGGGGTAACCACTCCACTTCCGGGCAAGTAAACACGCCGGCTCACAGCTTCAGTTCCTCCTCCTTTATTTGTATTATTATTTCTTTAAGACCAACAGACAGGAACTCAGAACACACGTATTGTTTGTGTATGGATGTGGAGGAGTGGGGGTAAGTGTAATGTCCTGTATAACACACAATGAACTGTTTGTGTGCTGCAGGTATTGAGAGAGGAGCTGCGTTTGTCATTATTTATTTTAATGTTTTATTGTTTTATCGCCTCCTACCGGAGGGATAACTGAGTAGGTCAGACACCCACTTCCCGTGTAGGAGGACGTGGGATAAATCCACAGTCGAATCAAACCAAAGACTTATGCGATGAAACTTGTCGCCTGATGCTCAATAGGCTCATTTCTGGTTGATTTGGGGGTCAGGATAATATGACTGAGTGGGCTGGTGGGTCATGGTGCTGGCGATGCGGTATCCCAATGAGGCAGCACAAACAAGTCAACAAGACTGGACACAACCTTACCTGTTGCTAGGATGTAAAACCAAATAAACGAAAACAACCTCATCTTGCCATCATAAAATTGGACACGTTGTTATTAACATCTTAGTGCTATCATGAAGCTCGATACTATCATTTATGATTATGATATATTGTGTCCATCTTTAAACTACTCATCATTCGGCATTCATTGTTAGTTTCTATAGATACATTAAGTATACAAGCAACGTTGAGTGCATGCCAAATCCCCATATACCCAGCCAATTCTATGCGTAAATAAAATTCAATTAAAAATAATAAATATTGAATACGAACGATGCTGAATGTGGACGAATGTAGTAACTATAATTGACCTTATATGTGTCGGTTTCTATTCTTCCAATTTTCAGGAAATCACCACTTTTCTCCCCTCGCCTCTCTCAAATGTAACCAAAACTTTTCTAAATGTTCCACTTTTCTAAATGTGCTTCTGTGCTCTTTTTGCTTTGTTTCCGATGGAAGCATACAATTTTCGAAACCAAAACAATTATCTAGATTTGATTGTACATATCTAACTTAGATGCAGTTTGTTTGTTGTTGTTCGACGTCCTAGCAACATCTATTGTCATATCAGGAAGGGTACCAACTTAGGACTGCACACTCATGGCATCTTTATAGTGCTGCCCCACTGGGAGACCAGGCCATCAGCACCATGACCTGATATCCCACTCAGTCACATTATCCTGACACTGATAAGTCCTTGCCCTATCCTAATAATGCTGAGCACCTGGCTAGGACTCAACAAGCATAAATTTTTATGTCATTGGTTTGACTCGACCAGGGTTCGACCCACAAACTCCTGGGTTCGGATTCCGCGATCTCCCAAATCAGGAGATGGACGCTCAACTCATTCGGCCCTCCCGTCTGGTCGACTTAGATACAAGTGCCTTTATTAAGTAAATATTTGTTGAAGGGAATATTGAGTCAATTGACTGCTGTTACTGCTGAAGTGTAGCCATGTAAAATAAGTTACTTTTTTACTAAAGTAACGTAGATTATAACCACCACTATACTATATTTAACTACTTAAAAGAAAGACACAATTCCAGAACGATTTGAAGCCTTTAACTGCGTCCTTGGCTCTCAGTGATGATGACTGGCGGTGTGCCAGCGGTGGGCTGTTGTGGGCCCCTTATGTACTGAGTGCGGGTGGATTTCCACCAAAACACAGCAAATGCACGGCTTAGCATTTCCAGGGACTCACAGAAAAATACCGGAAGTCAAATTTCATCTAATACTCTCCAAGCATACTCTTTGCACAATGCTCATGACTAATCATTAGAGACTCTACTTGCCGAGAATTTTGCTGTCATTGTTGTGATTTCCGCAATCTCCCCCCTCCCTCACTTCCGAGACCACTTTCAACCCTATTTATATTGTGTAGGCACTATGTCGTTGATCTGCTGGGTACCCTCTTCTCTCCCCCCCCCCCCACCCTATTGATACACCCTCCCACCCTTCCATGTGTATTAATACTCATACTGATAGGGGGATTAAGCAAGTGTTTGTTTTATTTTAAATTATAAAATAAATATTGACTTTGAAATAACTTGAACCTGTTAAGATAGTCTACACCAGTTGATCCCGAACTCCCCTCTACCACCTCCCTCTCCCCCGTACCTTCTCCCTCTCCCCTGTACCTTCTCCCTCTCCCACCCCTCGCTCCCCACTCCCTCTCCCCGTCCTCGCTCCCCACTCCCTCTCCCCTTCCTCGCTCCCCACTCCCTCTCCCCGTCCTCGCTTCCCACTCCCTCTCCCCGTCCTCGCTTCCCACTCCCTCTCCCTGTCCTCGCTCCCCACTCCCCGTAGTCGCTTCCCTCTCCCTCTCCCTCTCCCCGTCCTCGCTCCCCACTCCCCCTCCCCGTCCTCGCTCCCCACTCCCTCTCCCCGTCCTCGCTCCCTCTCCCCGTCCTCGCTCCCCTCTCCCTCTCCCCGTCTTGGCTCCCCACTCCCACTCCCCGTCCTAGCTCCCCACTGCCACTCCCCGTCCTAGCTCCCCACTCCCTCTCATCGTCCTCCCTCCCCACTCCCTCTCCCCGTCCTCGCTCCCCACTCCCACTCCCACTTCCATTCCCCGTCCTCGGTCCCCACTCCCCACCCCTTCCCAGTCTAGCCCCATTCCCCTTCCCCTACTGCCCTACCCAAGCATGTATTTGAACGTGAATCTGTGAAGATTACGCCAACAACTCCCAAATGACACTCCATTATCTGGCGGTATCGTGGTCATTATCCCCCATAAGCGGGAGCTGCACAGCCATGATGTACCACAGTACGCCGGCGTAGATTAGACAACGCGTATACACAAAGCTGTTTGGTTGCCTTCATTGTACAGCTCTGCGACTGAGAAGCCCTCAGGAGGAGGGAGGGTAGGGAGGGGAGAGGATAAGCTGGCCGGAAGCTGAGGCTTATATTTCTTGATAATAAGACTAACCCTGCATGAGTCCTCACGGGATAGAGTGCAGTGGGATTGAGGTGGAAAGAGAAAAGTAGATGGCTGTTATAGTAGGGTTGTTTGAATATTACCATAAAGCTTCCACAAATGTCACCTACTGGATATGGGGTTTTCTTATAGGATGTATTCAACCTGGAATATTACCATAAACCCTCCACTTAGCCGACCTCTGCTATATAATACATAATTCAATTTGGGGTTGTGGGATATTTAGTATCCACTAACAAATATCCTTAGATTATTTGTTCACCCTATTGGCGGTTTCCCTAGATGAAATACTGCTGCAAAACCATTGCCATAAGCCAACCTCCACTATAACAAAGACCCTCAGTTGTTATTTCCCCCCTGATATAGGCTGTCCAAGCTAAAAAACACTACCATCCAGGGTTCCCGCGGATCCTTACAAAGACTTTAAAAGTCTTAAATTGATTAGTCCATTTTCAAGGCCTTGACAAGTCTTAAATATGGTAACTTCTCTGTGAAAGACAAAGGTCTTGAATTGGATTTGGTCACTACAATGCTTTTTCAAGATGTTTTACCAGCTATCTTCACAAAGCACAAATGCCAGTGGAGCTGAAATATCCATAGATTGCATCACCTCACTCATTTTTGTTAATATTTAATCAATGTTACATTTGTGGGAAAATAGGTCTTAAATTGTATGAAAATTTGTATTAAAAAGGTCTTAAATGTGATTGGCTGTTAGGTGCAGGAACCCTGCCGTCAATCCCCTGCCAATTCCACTATAAGATGTATGTTTGGAGGTCTTCCTAGAGGCCATGACAAAAATGGAATACTACCGTAAAGCCTCCTATGAATATGAGCGAGCCTCTGAAATAAGACGTATTTCTAGTTGGTGTTTCCTAGAGAGGTTGTATTTAAAAAAGTTCCTTAAATAACTAACCGTAAATGCGATTTTCCTATCGCCCACACTGAACTGATTTCTCTATTTATAAGTTTTTTACGTTATTGAAAAAATTGATGGTAGTGAAGTAAATAGATACTGGGAATGGAAAGAATGTCACAAAATATTTACTTATTAATCAACCTGATATTATGAAGAAATGACAGTGAGTATTGTGTAGTATAATTTAGTTAGGGACGGTTCATAAATATTATGTTCTCAGCAATGTGAACAATGCTCGGAAGGGGCGTGGGAGGGGGCACCCACGTTTTGATTGCCTTCTAGGCTATAATATTGGTCACATTTTATCGATGTTTTTATGTTAGGATTAGGGAAGGGGGGGCAGAGGGTCAAACCTAATCCTAACATTGTTAAGATTGTGAAAACCATTGACATTTATGGCCCGTCCTTTAGTTTAACTATGTACCTGTTCTCTAAGGATTCTGAGGCTTTCATATGGCCAGTAGCTACCGGCTGCGCTTTGGGTTGATACATAGGTCTTTGTGCGAGCAGGCACAGTTTGACCTTATAAAGCCATTCATTTCAGTTGGAAACTGCACAACACTTCTGGATTGAGTGTCTCATGAGAGAACTAAATAAACTTGTTTTTGGTTTTTGGATTTCTTTCTTTTTGTCGGTGTGCAGACTGCTTGCCATTTGTTAGTTACGCTATAATTAAAGTGGGTTTCTTTAAGAGGACATGTTGCTTAGTGCGTCTAGTTTGAAAAGCCATGCTGCTTGGTGCAAGCTTCTGAAGTTATGCCCTTACATTAAAAAGAGAAAATATTATATATTTGTTATATTCATTGATTCAGCAATCACATTTTTCAACCGTAGACAATTTCATTTCTTCTCGCCTTATCCTAGTAATGCAGCGCACCAGCGACAAGTATGCATTTTAAAGTTGGTTGGTTGTTGGAGTTTTATGTCCTGGCAACATCTAAGGTCTTATCAGGACGGGTACCGACTTGTGACCGTGTGCACTCATAGCGACTGTATAGTGCTGCCCCACTGGGAGACCAGGCCAACAGCACCATGTCCTGATATCCAACTCAGTCATATTATCACTGACACTGACCCAACCAGTCCTTGCCCTATCCTAATAATGCTGAATGCCTGGCTAGGAAGCGACAAGTATAAATTTTCGAGTCATTTGAGAAATGAGCTCAGTGCGGCATATTGGAAAATGGGGTGGGTTTTCTCGCTGAGGTTCCTTTAAATATACTTGGATACGGCTTATATGAAAACGACAAACTATTATTATAGCGTTTAGTGGTTGAGCTCGATTCATCAGGATTTTCAATTGGAGATTCATTCTAATCTGTTGATCACTGACTTTTGGGCCACTTGTTCGGGAATCACCCGTGGGAAGATGAGTCATGGTTTTAATTTGACATATTTCAGGATCATTTCTATTTTTATTCCAGCCTATAATATATAGGGCAATGAGACTCGTTTATTCTTTTCACTGCATGTCACTGTGATTTCACGCATATTTGACTAAGCTCCGAATTTCCTGATTTGTATTGAGGTAGGCTTATATACCACGTATTTTGTTGGTTTATTATTGTAGTTGTAGTGGTGGTGGTTGTAGTAGTGGTTGTAGTAGTGGTTGTAGTAGTGGTAGTGGTAGTAGTAGTAGTGGTAGTGGTGGTGGTCAAGGTCAAGGTCAAAATAACATAGCACCCACCGTTTGCTTTGGAAAAAAACAATATATATATATCATTATATGGGATTGTGTACATGCATATCTAGAGCATGTGCACTCGGAGGGATCGTCTTTCAGAGTAAACACCCAACCCTACTCCCCCCGACATCCCCACACAGATGTTCTCATTTCTATGATCCCAGTCACATGCATAACCCCTTTGCCTCCCTGCCCCCCAGCCCACTTTTTGATTAAATTAACACATATAATTTGAATACGGAGAATTTTTTTTATTTTTTTTAAGTGCGGTGAGGGCAGGGGGGGGGGGCAGAGGGGTTACGCATGTGACTGGTACCACAGAAATGAGAACATCTGTGTGGGGATGGGTGTTTACTCTGAATGACAAGTCCACTCTGGACCTCCAAGTGTGCATGCTGCCATCCAGGTATGCATGCGCACAATCCCATCGTCCAGTGCGGCAGTGCAGTGTGACGCATGGCCCCCGCCGCGCCCACTAAGCTATGCGCCATTTTATTTCACCCAATAGGGCTTCAGTCGGCGCTTTGTGGGGGAAAGAAAGAACACTGCGGCGCTGGTATAAACGAGGCTGGAGGGGGCTGAGGGTGGGGGGGGGGGGGGGAGTTGGGGGGGGGGGGGGGGATTGGGGTGGGGAGTGAGCGCCGTGGCCGAGAGGCGGTGTTTATATGTCGTTTATAATCCCAGCTTGATCCCCTATCCACATAAAGGCACTCGTTCGTTCAGGCCCCCCCCCCCCCCTCACACACACACAACACCCCCATGTCCCCTCTCCTCCCTTCCCCCCCCCCCCTCTCAGTCTCTCCCTCCCTCTCCGTCTCCCTCCCTCTCCCCTCTCCGTCTCTCCCTCCTCTCTCCTCTCACTCCCTCCCCTCCACTCCCTCCTCCTCACTCCCTCTCCTCCTCCACTCCCTCTACTCTTTCCCCTTTCTCTCTCTCTCTCTCTCTCTCACTCCCCCCCCCCCCCCCTCAGTCTCTATACCCACTCTCTCCTCCTCCCCCACTCTCCTCCTCCCCTCCCTCTCCCTCTCCTCCCCCCTCCCTCTCCTCCTCATCCTCCCTCTCCTCCTCATCCCTCTCCCTCTCCCCTCCATCTCTCTTTCTCTCTCTCTCTCTCCCTCTCTCCCTCTCTCTCTCATTATCGCCCTTTATCATTCTCTGACTCACTCGCTGACTGTCACTGTCGTCTTCCTCTGACTGTGTCTCTATTAACCGCACTCACCCTCACACATACACGATCGGCTATATGCATTCACCAGTACATCATCCTGTGTCCCTCACTCTCTCACCATCACTCTCACCCTCTCTCACACATACACACACACGCTCACATATGCTCGGCTATATGCATTCACCAGTACATCGTCCTATGTAGTCAGTCGGTGAGGTGATCCTCGGTTCCATTGTAATACCCCTGTCACACTATAACGTAACGCGGTAGCGTAAGCTGACATAGGTGAAATTTGGCCATTACATCGAGATACGTTACTTGTTTGTTAAGCCTACTGCAAGATACGTCGAGTTATGTTGAGATACGGTGACACACGTCAAGGTATTTGGACATACCCAAAACTTTTGACTTAATGACTTAAGGCTGTTACGTTGGGCTTATGTTGCGCTCACGTTAGGCTTACGTCAAGATATATTAGACATTCGTTAGAGCTACGTCGGTCTGCACCGACTTACGGTAGGCTGATGTAGAGCCAGGAGGAACATGCAGCCCACACACTGACAATGTGGTGTTAACGTATCTCGGCGTAGGTCTAACGTGTCTCTGACGTGTATATAACGTTAGTCTAATGTAAGTCCAATGTGTCTTGACGTATTCGATGTAGTTGACAATCGGCTGGCGCATGCGTAACGTATGTAGCGCGCGCCAACGTTCTTCAAATGTAAGCGAACATGGTGTGAATGTTTTGCCTCGCTGTCTTTACCCTGAGCATGCTGGACTGTCGTTAGAATCACGTTATGAATTACATGAGGGTCACACATAGCTACGTTAGGGCGGGCGTAATTATGCTAAGCTGATGCTAGAGTTTCGCTACCCTGACGTCGTGCGCGCTGGAGGCTCATTCGCCTTACATTGGGCCTTTTTTTTAGTTTTGACGTTCTAACTCATTTAGACACATTACAACTACGTTGGACCAACGTTTTGCCAAGTCCACTATGTTGTACTGACGGCCCTGAAACGGCGATAATTTTGAGGTATCTCAACGTAAAAAAGTGATCCTTACATTGCCCAGTCACTGGCCTGTTATGTCGTAGTGTGACAGGGGTATTGGAGACATCGTAAGTTGGCGCAGTTGTCCCATGCAGTAAGCACTTATTGCTCGATATGAGTAAAGGAGGTCTTGAGGCCTGAGGGTTCATGGTGAGTATTGATCAGGGCGAAGTCAACATTGATGTTGTACATTCCAGAATCCAGAATTACTGAAACTGCATGTTTGGGCGATAAAGCATTTGTTAAATCATAAATGAGCTTTCAAAACATGCATCGACTTTGATCTATAGGAATTGAAACTTCAGGTATGTTCTAACATATAATATCACCAGTCATGAACAAAATATCACAGATGGGAGTGGACTTCAGACTACGCCAGTGTTATCGGACATTGGACCAGGCAGTGCGGAGGGTATTTCAATGAATATCACCGCAGAGAATCTGATATCAGCAAAAATGGGCATTCGGTGAATGCTGTTATTGTTTTCATTGTCCAACCATCAATCTCTCCCCAACCACCCCACCAACACCAACCACCCTGGATAAGACTCCATAACGGTATGAGTGTTAATCTCCTCCAGTATCTCATTCTGATCCATCACTTTCAACCCCCACATCGATCCGCTCCCATTGACTCTAACCTCCCCCCCCCCCTACACACCCCTACCCACACACCCGGATAAACCACCTAAATATAGTTGCCTTCATTTGTGAAGCTGAAACGATAGGCAGCCCCTATTCAGTTTCACCTATGCGGCACGCGTAACCGGGACAACCGCAGTTGTACGTGGGTGCATTGGTGACGAATTCACTTACAGGGTTGGCCCTGAACTCTCCCTCTCTCCCTCTCTCCCTCGCTCCATCTCTCCGTCCCTCCTCCGTCCTCTCCGTCCCACCCCCTACCCTCCTTCCTTCCATCTCCTTCCCTCCTTCCTTCTCTCCTCCTTCCTCTCCTTCCTCCTCCTTCCTTCCTTCCTTTCCCTCCCTCCCCTCTCCCCTCCCCTCCCCCCTCCCTCCCTTCCTCTCCCTCCCTCTCCCTCCCTCCTTCCTTCCTTCCCTCTCCCCCTCCCTCCTTCTCTCGCTCCCCCCTCCCCCCTCCCTCTTTCCCTCCCTCTTTCCCTCCCTCTTTCCCTCCTCCCTCTCCCTCTCCCTCTCCTTCTCCCCTCCCTCCTCTCCCCTCCCTCCTCCTCTCCCCTCCCCTCCTCTCCCCTCCCCTCTCTCTCACCATCCCTCTCCTCTCCCTCTCACCATCCCTCTCCCTCACCTCCTCCCTCTACACCAACACCTCCTCCCTCACCCCTACCTCTCTACCCACTCAATCATTCACACACCATCCTTTTGGCCCCGTGTGGTATAAATATGTATGCATTTTATTGTATGGCTGGTAGAACACACTCACGTCACAAACCCATGTCATGAATGTTAGTGACCTGTTTTACGGTTGGTTAGTGGGTGAGGGCTCCCTGTCTGCTAACCACCTACATTCAATTATTCTGAAAAGGGAGGAAAAAAACAACCATCCCAATAAAACAAACAGGATCCTGCTCTGCTCCTTGTGCCGCTAGAGTTGGCCAGTATAAATGTGCACTTTTTACTTATGCCCTCCCCAATCCCATTTTACCAAAGCATTTCAGGCAAACAGGAGAAAGGAATAGGAACCTACGTAGACCAGCTTAAAACTGAAATTTATATTTTAAAAGTGCTTTATTTTATATAAAGATGGGAAAGGCTGAGTCCATTCCCTTGAAAATTGACACTTTTCGCTATCTAACCTAGAGATGGGTATTATTACGATACTGCAGGGATAATGAGAATGGATGGAATATCAGTTCATGGTGCCGGTGACATGGTATCCTAATGTGGCAACTCTATAAAGTCTCCATAACTGTGTACGCTCATAATAACTTTAGATATTGTTAGAACGAAAAACGCCAATCATCAACGATAGCAACAAAAAAAGGCATGGCTGGCAACCAAAAGGCATGGCTACCAAAAACAAAATGGCATGACTAACAGCAATGGCCATGGCTAACAGCAATGGGCATGGCTGGCAACCAAAAGGCATGGCTACCAAAAACAAAATGGCATGACTAACAGCAATGGCCATGGCTAACAGCAATGGGCATGGCTAACAACAAAGGCGTGACTAACAACAGAAAAAAACCATGGCTAATAACAGCAAAAGTCCATGGCTAACAACAACAGCAAAATGGCCTTGCTAACAACAACAGCAAAATGGCATGGCTAACAACAACAGCAAAATGGCACGGCTAACAACAACAGCAAAAGTGCATTGCTAATGTAGTGGTCTGCACTGACCTCTCAGGCAAGTAACCACATAGACAGGTAGGCGTGGGGAGTGTGTTGATATCAGGGAGCCTAGGTGGTGTAATGGTTAGCACACTGGCCCGGAATGCAAAGAGATGTGGGTTCGAGTCCCGCTCTTAGGCACAGTATTTCCCATTTTTCATCACCCCCACGACACTGGTTGCCGTGATCAGGATCCTGTACAAGCTTTGCGCTGTATAGTTGTTGAACCTACCCTGTGTATGTGTAAGTGCATTGCCTGTATGTATGTAATTGTAAGCATTACAAGACTTACAATTCCAGGGGGACGAGTGTAGTGGTCTGCACTGACCTCTCAGGCAAGTAACCACATTAGACAGGTTAGGCGTGGGGAGTGTGTTGATATCAGGGAGCCTAGGTGGTGTAATGGTTAGCACACTGGCCCGGAATGCAAAGAGATGTGGGTTCGAGTCCCGCTCTAGGCACAGTATTTCCCATTTTCATCACCCCCACGACACTAACAACAGCAAAATGGCATGGCTAACAACAACAGCAAAATGGCAGGGCTAACAACAGCAAAATTGCATGGCTAACATCAAAATGGCATAGCTAACATCAAAATGGCATGGCTAACAAAGAAAAATGGCATGGCTAACAACAACAGCAAAATGGCACGGCTAACAACAACAGCAAAATGGCATGGCTAACAACAGCAAAATGGCATGGCTAACAACAACAGCAAAACGGCATGGCTGAATTATAATGATCCCCCATTACCATGATCCAACAAGCCGATAAGGGCACCTGGTAACATTTGGGCTCCTCATTAATTAGGTATTACACCGTCTTCTGCGCTGTCAACCACTTATCTGGAGTTGCTGGCTGATTACAGTGAGTGTGAATGGGGTTTTACCACTTAGCAACACTGTCATATGTAAAATGATTTGACGCGGCATCGTGATGCAATATCCCAGCTTAGTCATATCATTAAAAAAATATATCCCAACTCAGTCACATCATTTTAAAGGTATTTTAATGTTGAACATGATATGCTATAGCAGTGTCACGGTTCTATTAAATCGACTTAGTGTTCCTTCTATGCAGCAACACATATTTAATGAGTGCACCAGTATCAAAGTTGGATCAAAGGTTTCTGGGTTTTTAGATAATTTGATGCTTTCATCAGACTGCGGCTTTAAACTGGAGGAGTCGGTCGTCGCCGATATGTTTGGTTAAAGGCTTGTATTAGCCTGATCTCATCACTGTGTCTTCTACAGCCGAGCCCTAATTCTGACCCTGCCTGACCTACATCCTGGCACTTCCTCGGCGCCGAGGGCTCTCCGGTACTCGGGGTCCGTCTCTGCCGAGTGTAGGTCACTTCGGGCCGGCGATGGCCGACTATCTGTGCCTGCGCTCCCGATCACGGCGCATGCGCGCTGATTGGCTTCTTACACACAAAACACCAGCCAATTTAGATACGCCGCCACGAGCCGTATGTCCACCAGGGGGTGAGATGTGGGGGGGAGGGGGGGGGGAGCAACGCCCATCATGTTGGCAACGGGACTCGGGATCTCCCATGTCGGTATTTGTTTGCGTGGGTATGTAGGTAGTATGTGACAATGAGGTCAGTGTTAGAGCCATCCCGATTTGAACCTTTTTACAGTTGGAAATTATATTAGTTTTTTTTTTTCCTTTTTCTGGTTTATTGTTATTTTAATTTTACTTCTAAGCGCTTGCAATATTTGATCTTTTTTATCTTTAAAAAAAAAAACCTGTACTAGCTACTAGGATCTATGTTTGGTGAACATATCCTGTGTATGTAACTTGTAAGTGCATTGCCGGGATATATGTGTAATAGTAAACATTAAACAACTTATATGTAAACCATTTAAAAGACTTAGGATTCCAGGGGATGAGTGTAGTAGTCTGCACTAACTTCTCGGGTAAGGATCCACACAGATGAGTAGGTCCTTCCTTTCACCTTAGGGAGCCTAGGTGGACTAATGGTTAGAATGGCAAGAAGTGAGGTTTAAATCTTGCTCTGGGTGCAATCTTTCCTTTGTCTGCATCACGACTATATTAATATTCTTCAAAATCAAAACAATGTTCGGAAGGAGAGGGAGTGGGGGCAAGCCGCATGTTTAGATTGATTTTCAGGCAATTTTTTTTGTTTGTTCATTAGTTTTTTAAACAGGGGAAATTTCAGTCGCGGACGATTGGTCTTCCTCATTCCACTGCTCCTTGCCCTATCCTAATAATCCCGAGCGCCTGGCTAGGAAACGACAAGTATCAATTTTTAAGTCATTGGTGTGACTTGACCAGGATTCGAACCCACGATCCCATGATCTACCAACACAGGAGATGGAAGCTCTAACTCATTCGGCCATCCCGTCCATATTTTGACATCTGTATGTTAGGGTAAATTTCATCAATGTTTTTATGCTAGGATTAAGAGATGTGGAATGGGGTGGGACAAATGTAAGCCTAACATTGTTAGGCTTATGAAAACCATTAACGCTTCTGGACTGTGGTGCGGTGGCCCAATCGGTAGAGCGCAGGCCTCGGTTCTGGGAGATAGGGAGTTCGGTTCCCAGTCGAGTCAAACCAATGACTTATAAAATTGGTACTTTTTGCTTCCTAGCCTGGCGCTCGGCATTAATAGGATATGGCATGGACTGGTTAGCTGAGTGTCAGAATAATGTGACTGAGTGGGATATCGGGTCATGGTGCCAGGGGCCTGATTTCCCACTGGGGCAGCACTTTAGAAGTCCCCATGAGTGCTCACTGTCACAAGTCGGTAACCGGCCTGATATGACCTTAGATGTAAAACAACTGACCTGTATGTAGACTGATATATTGACTTGCGTATTGTTGAATTTGTGTTTCTTTGTTTACTTAGGTCAACCAAACTATTCATGGAGTGGAAAGATTTGTCAGTATGTCAATAGTGGACTGCCTGTAGCAGATAAACCTGGTTCGCCATTATAGAAACCTCGCTTGAGCAGAGGTCATTAGCGTTCCTCTGTTTCCCCACGGCTAGGAAAAGGTCCCGCATGTACCATGACAGTTTGTTGCCGTTTTATTTAATTTTAATTTTGTTGTTGACACACAAAGTTGGGAAAATTTAAAATTATTGTCTGGTCATTGGATTTCCGCACAACAACACGAACAACAACAAGCGTGATGCATATTTCTGTTCAATGTTGTTCATATTACATAAAATGTAGGTAAATTCTTAGTAACGGTTATGATTGCTGGTGTCTTTGAAAATTTACTCAGCTTCTGAGAATCGCCCCAGGATCATTTGGACAGCGACTACATCAATCATGCACTAAGTAATGAATAGAAAAGAGTACATATTTTTAGCTAAGTAACAAATAATAATTTAAACAAATTAAACATGGATAAGCCTTCGATATCTGATGAAAAGTAATGTATACCACGAAATCCTTTCCGTGGTACAGAAATTAGTTCTAAAAAAAGTTTAGATCGGGAACTTTAATTAAGTAAATAAATGATCCATCACCCCAGTGAGTAATTCTGTGCCTCTTGAATGCGTAGGGGTAGTCCTAGATTCTGGAAAATCTAGAAACCTTTGAAAAAAATACATGAAACTCGGATTTATTTTGATATGTTTTGAGAAAGTTATATGAAATGAACAAATCTTTATGATTTTCCATATCTGTTCTTGATGTTTTACATTCGTTGGTTGACGGGAGGCAATTTCAATTACAGAGAATTGGCATTTCTCATTTCACTGTTCCTATAATAAAAATTAACCACTTTCCTAAAACATCACTGCGTCTGGCTCCCTCTGTCCAAATCTATATGTCATCGGATTGGCTCGAATGGGGCTCGATACCGGGGTGGGTTTGAATCTAACTACCTGTCATGTAGAAAGCAGACTTCAGTAAAGCGTAATTCAGTAAACACTTAGCACTAACCCTCTGTTTTCATGATGCCGTTTTATGGACTCCAAAGTTCGCGTTATAACGGCGTTTCACTGTACATGCATTATTTGTTCAGTCCAACAACAGTACTTTGAAAATTTTCTTTTTTAAACCCAACAGCATATATTTGGGTTCTTCTTCAGTGCTGGTCCTAAAAAGGGGGAATCGGAGGTCAAAACTGAATTTTATATGTTGCATCCTATCCCAATTAGGCTTGTTGTGTTCCACATACATCCAATTTTAAGACGCAATTTTTTTTAAAGCAGTTTGGACCCCAACTGCATGTCAGGGTGGCTTCAAACATAACCAAGTGGAGAACGTTACGCATGTTTCGGCCTGACACAAAAACCCTCATTATGTCATATTTAGAACAAGACAATTATTATTTCCTAGTTAGGTTTGGAACAGCAGTCACTAGGAGTAACTAAGTGCAATTTTATGAGTATTGTCCACTTGAGAGTAGAACAGAGAACATATAAAATTGTGACACTGAAACATGCATTACATGGAAAGGAAAAGTTGTTCCCTCATGATGAAACAAGCACCACAGATGATGACAAAGTATTCATGCTTATTAGTTTCTGATGCTGTGGACATATTTCAAAGTAATCTTGGAACACTTCCCTAACTTCTGATGTTCTTGGAATTGTAACACATGTTTCATGTAACATGTAACACATGTTTCATGTGACACTCAATAATGACTTAGGTTAGAAACTGCTAATAGCATGCAAAAAATGTATTTGTTTAGGGCATTATTTGTACACATTACATGTATGTAAATATTTCTGTTGAGTGTTATAAGTTTTCTTATGTAGAAAAAGCTATTGTGATGACTTAGAGGATGAAAATGACAACAGGTGAACGCGTGTTTCTTCTTCATCGATGTGTGACATACCACAGTAATAGCATCATAGCACAACATCCTGTTTATGACTTGACACCACATCATCAGTAGGTGTGTAGATGCCCACGGTATATTTGAAAATCATGGTGAGAAGAGATTTGATCCATTGTTGGATTTTGTATCGCGAAATAAATTTTCGCCGTTACACATGTTTCACCCATGACACAAAGTTTATATTGCACTTATAATGCATTTTAGGGAATAATATAACTTTTGTTTTCAGAACTAGGCATCTATGATGCTATGCTATTTATAGCAGCAGGGTTTTTCCTGGCTTGCATGGTTGGATATTGTGAAAATTGAAGGTGAACACGTGTTTCATGACATGACACCTCAGGAAACACATGTTATGCTCACTTTCAAGCATCGTTATTTTACACACAGACACTCAACAGTCTTAAAATTAGTTTTTTAACATTTTTGCATGTTACAACTTTGCAAATAAACTAGCTATGTTTGAATATTTTGGTCTGCAATGAAGTAGTTTTCAACACAAGCAGTACAGTTTCACCATTCCCATTTTTAGCTGTCATATTTGCGTGACAAATGAATCTATTTTTGCAATAAAAAATAAACCAAACATTTTTTTATCACTGGATTGCTGTCATTGCTTCTTTGGGGTATAATGAAAGGAATTTTCTTCATTTGGTATGAAAAGGAGAATTAATTTAGAAGAAAACAGTTACAATGTGAGGGACCAACCAATTAGGACCAGCACTGAAGAAGAACCCATTTATAGAACTAACAATAATAGGTTAAAAAATACTGGAAGAAGGTGAGTCATGGTGCAAGAAAAGTATTGTTAAATGATGGCTTTTGGAACTGAACAGTTCAGCTAAATGTGTCGGAACATTGCATTGCGTTTATGTTAGAAATATATAAACAAATGACTTAACAAAACAAAAAAAAAGAGAAAGAAAGAAATTACATACAGACCACATTTTGTGCTACTGAATATGGTTATCCGCCGTCTAGTTTCTAACGGAATGAACCGGATGGCCGAATTGTTAAGAGTGCTGGTTGGCTTAACATGTAGGAGGTCATTGGTTCGAACCCTGACTGAGTCAAACCAATGACTTACAAAATTGATACTTGATGCTATCATAATTACGCAACTGTCACAAGTCAGTACCCATCTTGGTATGACCTGAGATATTCTTAGGGTGTAACCCCCCAACAAACAAATCATTATTATCATCACAGGGTCCGTGTGGACTCGTGAAAAGTCTTGGAATTCCTTTAAATTGTCCCCACTTATCTAAATTAGTCCGAAATCACCATTCAGAATGACAATTTCGGACTAAATCCAAATGAAAATACTCTTGAAATCCTTTTTTTATTTTTTTAAACAGCCTTGAAATAGCCTTAAATTCCATATCCCATTTAGGTCTTTACTGGGCGAAGGTCATTAAACTTGTATGTCCAGATAATTGTCTGATGAATCTGGAGAGATGTCATTTCCAGCCTGATCTAAGTGGCCCAAGCTAAGGGCCGCCTCGTAATTATATACAATATCCTGATCCCTCTGTCAATCCTTTGTTCAAACGACTTAATACTTGCAGCCTCCACACTATAACTTGGGAGGCTGTTCCACACATTGGTAACTCTTTAAAATAGTTGCCTACAGCGGGTTCTTGTCCTTCACTTGTAAAGCTTGTATGGATGTCCCCAAGTTGGTCTTTGGTTTGGTCCTGTCATGGACATAACTGGAGAAGCTGCTGAATAATACACCCCTCTTATGATTTTGAATGTTTCACTCATGACCCCACATAATCGGCGGTAAGCCAAAGTTGGGACATTTTAATCTCTCTGGATAACTGAGATCCTTTAAATCTGGTACCATTCTAGTAGCTCTTCGTTGAAAATTCTCTATCATGGTTATGTCTTTTTTTCCTTGTGGGGCACTAGACTGCATTTATATACTCCAATTGTGGTATCATGATGACCTTAAATAACAATCGGAAATTTTCTAAATCCGTATATATAAATGACCTTGCCGTACTTTTCTTGCCAAATTCAAAATACCAGAACCTGATACACACAGGTCCAGCGCGTGTCGTTGTCAGACCGGCCAACCCGAGCAGGCACTGGAGAAGGTGGAGAAGGTGAAGAAGGTGCGACTGACAGCCACAAGGAGGAGCCACAAGTCGAATCGCAGCCCCGAGATACTTGTCAGGGAGTCGACCATTATACAACACCGCAAGCAGCAGATCAAGGTGCGTCCTCTAAATATTGTTGTGTGTGTGTGGGGAGGGTGTGTGTGTAAATGGGAAACTGCGTCTAGACACCTCCTGCAGACTTTTCATTCAGGAGGTATAAAATTGTTTTGAATCAAATACTTGTATTTCTCCTACTGCATAGCACATCAGGGTCTTGATATGTTTTTAAAAAGAGCTCTATAACAATAACGATGGCGATGAAATGTGAAAGTTGTGATATGTTTATGAAATGTCTCCATATGTTTTAAATAGAGCTTCATAACAATATCAAGAATAATAAAAGAGCACTGTTACTTCGGATTTGAACGTCAGAGTGATGGTATTTTGGGCCTTGTATTGCTCTAAAAGTACTGTTAATTAAGTGGTCGATGATTCTAATGGCGGGAAAATGTGAAAGTTGTGATATGTTTAAGAACAAGGTCTTGAAATGTTTTATAAAGAACTTTATAATAACACCACCACAACAGCAACAACAGAAGCGCCATTACTTCGGATTTGAACTTTCGACTGCCGGCATCTTTGGAATCGTACTCTCTCATAAGTGCTGTTAATTAAGTGTCCCATGCTCCTAATGGCGAGAAAATGTGAAAGTTGTGTTCACTATCGACTGGTGCAAGACAGGCTCCGAAGCTGGGACTGGGTTGAGTCTATCGGTTGTGACGTCAGCCTGATTGATGAGGCAATTAAAGTAGGTCAATAAAGTACCGTTTGAGGAGCTTGCTGGCTTTCACACCCCCTCTCCGCGCCCCGCTTCGCTCCCCTCTGCCCGCCGCCTCCCCAAACCCACTGACCGAAAATCGCTCATTCTTCAAATCATTCACCAGACCACTCACTCATCTTTCAGTCACCAACCCCATGACAGAATCCCCCCCCCTCCCCCCATCGACCGCGCCGACACACACTCATTACTCCGCTTCCCCACTCCCCCAAACACCACCACCACCACCACCACCACCACCACCCAGTCACTCAAATCGACAGTCTTCCACCCTATCACTATCCCACCCAATATCACCACACCACACCACACCACACCACGCCCCGCCCCGCCCCGCCCCGCCCCGCCCCGCCCCGCCCCGCCCCGCCCCGCCCATCTCATTCCATCCCTTCATCTCCCAAATACTCGTCACCCACCCACCCCTAAACATCTATCACCCACAGCACTACAAGCACTATTCATCTATCGCATCACTCACCGATATCAGCTGACAATATCTAAGCGTATGCACATCACATGCACTGCTTCTGGTGTAAATTTAGAGTGGCTATTTCTGCAATCAGGTCAATAGAGTTGCTTTTGTTTGTTTGGCTTTAAAATCGTAGCAACAGCTAAGGTCATCATTGTGACAGTGCGCGCTTATGGTAAATTTATAGTAACTTTATAGTGCTGCTCCATTGAGATATGGTGGTGCCACTAGCATCCTGACCAACCAATCTAGGGACAAGTTCTTAAATATTTGGTTTGGCACGGATAGGAGTTAACCCACGAACTCCAGCACGAGGCAGATACCCCCCCCCCCCCCCCCCTTGCCACTTCCCCCTGCTGCATCCTGCCTCTTCTACCTCCTGCCTCTTCTACTTCCCTTCCCTTTGCACCTTGACTTCCCCTACCCCCATTCCCCCACTCCCCCACTCCCCCATCCTCCTACTGACCTCTTCATCCTGTCTTCCTCTTCCCCCTCCACTCTTCACCAACCCCTCTCCCACCATCCTCCTCCCCGGCACCTTGCCTTCATCGGCCTCCCACTTCCCGCCACCCTCCACTCCCCAACACCTTGCCTTCACCTGCCCCTTCTTCCCCCCCCCCCCTCCCCTTTCCCCCTTGACCATCCACTGCACAGCACCCTGCCTTCCTCTGCTCCTTCCTTCCTTCCCGCTTCCCCTTTCCACCATCCTCCTCTCCCCCGGCACTCTGTCCCTTCCCCTGTCCCCTCCCGCTTCCCCTCCCCCCCCTTCCCCTCCTTCCCCTTCCCACCATCCGCATCTCCCCAGTACCCTGCCTTTCCTTATCCCTTTCCCCTCCCCCCTCCCCTCCCCTCCCTTCCCCTTCCCCTTTCCTCCTCCCCCTCCCCCCTCCCCCTCCCCCCTCCCCCTTCCCCTTCCCACCATCCTCATCTCCCCATCACCCTTCCCACCATCCTCCTTCCCACCATCCTCCTCTCCCCGGCACCCTACATCCTCTTCCCGCCCCCCCCCCCCTCCCACCGCGGGTGTGCATGCACTCTGCACCGTTTGGCTGTCTAAGATTAGTGCAGCTGTGACATTCTCCCGTCTGCAGGAGTTGTTGGCAGGTCTAAGTAATGCCTCCTGCTGCAGTTGTAACTTGTAGGCGATGCTGAATGCTGAGATAACATTCACATCTCCAGCAGACTCTGTGCAGTGTGTGGGCACGCAGTACCGCTGATCTGTGTTTATTCCCTACTACATATACAGACAGCCACATTGCCATGTCTAATTATGCATGTTCCTTATTTAAGTACCCTGATGTATAATATTAACGGTGCGATCAGTCTGTTCTGTGGATGTGGTGCTATCCAAAATGATATAACCACCCATCTCTCGTCGAAAAGGTTATCTATCTGACCACCCCATTGTCTAATGGGATCGTCCCTTATCAGTATGGACATTGGGTAACGGCATTGCTACTGATGAGGGAGGGGTTGGTGGGTTGTTATGAGGGCCATGTTAACTCCGCGAGCATGTTTGTATTATTTGCATATTGTTAGCTGCCCTCAAGAGTTATCATATTGTCTCTTGTTTGTAAGAAACCCTTCAAAATGTAATAGTTTGATCATGGCATTACACATTATTGTGGATGGCCGAGTAGGTAAGTGTAACCCGCTTCTTACTCGGCATGTCGTGGAATCAATCCCCTCCCCTGTCTGGTCAAACCAAAACCATACAAAATTGCTATCTTGCCTGATGCTAGGCATCACGAGGACAGACCAAGAACTGGTTGGCTCAGTGTTAGGGTATGGTGACTGAGTTGGGTATTGGGGGATGGTGCTGGCAACATAGTATCCCAGTGGCGACAGCACTATAATGCTTCCAACAGTGTGGAACGTTACAAGCCGGTGTCGCAGTTTCCCCCGTCCACCAGTTTCCGCGGTATGCCTACACTCAAATGCATTGTCAATGGCCGTGAGAAATCTTCATACAGAAAAAGTGAAATATCTCTAAAACCACACCACCTAGAAACAAATCGCTTGGTACACATATAGAAAACATCTTTACCAAAAAGATTATATTAAATTTATAAGGTTAGGGTTCTTGATTTCTATTAATTTTGAATAAAACTAATATTTTGCACTGTGCATACCGTCAAACCCAAGGCATTGTCAATGGTCATGAGCAATCTTCATACAGAAAATACAAAAAAAAGTTAAATATCTCTAAAACCACACCACCTAGAAACAAATCCCTTGGTACACATATAGAAAACATCTTTACCAAAAACATTATATGAAATTTATACGGTTAGTGACGATGCTGTTCGATTTTGATGCATGCGCAGAAGCGATGTGTACCGCGGAAACTCGCGTACTCCGGAAACTCGCGTACCGCGGAAACTTCGACACCGGTACTTGTCCTTATATGACCTCAGATATTGGTAGGCCATAAAACACCCATCACACATTCACTCAATCTACCAAAGTATTTTCTCATTATTTTCCCCCAAATCAACACGTTTATTGTCAATGCAAACACCGAAGAAACCTTTCCCCCATATCAACATATTTATTGTTAATACAAACATACAGACACCGAAGGAACTGCTTTAAAACGTGTTTTATATGAAAACTAATTAGCATGACTTATAACCACAAATATATGAATATCTTTTATCTTCATAGATAAATAAATGAATAAAATGAATCCCTTGTCGATTCAACGTTAGAAAAACTACAGCCTATAATAAAACATTAATACTGTAGTGAAAATAACGTATGAATGTCACACTAATTGTGATACGTAAAGATTAAATAGTATTATTTTATTTAGATACTGTATGGGAAAAAACTGTTTTTGAAGCTTTTCGAATTTCAGAATTTCGGGTATGGATTGTAGAACTGTAGTTCTATTATTATTTGTATAATACTATGGTATCCTTGTTCCATCTGCCCTTCGAACTCTCGCCAGCAATGGTAGGAGTCTCATATGTTTTATTGATAGACCATAGATGAACCATTGAACGAATGAGTATCAGTTCCCGTACATGAAATCTGGAAAGTGATCCCAAAACCTCTTATCAGTACCAGGAGGAATCAAATGGAACATTTGTTTAATTTGGACTAACATGTCTGGACAGTTCTCTGTGGCGGAATGGTTAGTGTCTGACTTTTTTCTAGGTCTTACTCCTAATCTGAAGGTCAGTGGTTCGATTCCCCATGCCCCCACCTCTGCCAATTTGGATTTCCACCGCTGTGCATAACTTACAGCGTCATCAAAGGCCAGTTCCTCTCATACCATGTCTATGTAGTGTGGGATGTTAAAAATCCCTTGGGTCGGTAAAAGTGTAGGCTCTGGCTTTCTATCGACAAACTGTCTAATGGTGAAAACAAGTCTACTCAGACTTATCCATCATAGGCAGTATAAATCTTCAAGAAGAAGAAGGTTTCAAAACTGTTACACCAGTATTGTCCATAGGGATAGTGGGGACAAAGGTGATGAAAGAAGAGGTATGTAATCGTACTGTTGGTAGATGTCTTGTGGATTACGTCTCTCCCCTAAACAAACATACACTGTAAACTCTACCAGTAGCAGCCAACTAGACCAAAGACCCCACCTATAACGGAATGAGCCTGGAAATGATCCTAGTTGGATCCTACTGAGGTACATGATTAATCAATATTAACTTACCTACTAACTCAATAGGCCCCACCTGAGGTTACCATGAAGACCACTTCAAACACGAAGGCCCACCCTACATCCCACCACCACCCTTTCAATGAGTATGTCACCACTAGAAAGATAATCAGTTATGCCCGCCCCCCCCCCCCCTATTAACTCTTACCATACTAGTCTGACATAGTTACGTTCCCATATATGTTTCTTTTTTCTCTTATCTTGTTCTTTACCTGTCATTCATGTACCAATGTTTTGCCTATTTCCCTGTAAATTGTCTATCTAGATTGTTGTAGATTTGTTTACTGTGTAGTGGCAATTTTCATTAGGGCTGGAAGCACTGACAACATGTTATTCAGAGGAATAAAAACACTTGAACAACAACAAAAAGTGATGTAATTATATATAGTGAATCAAATTATCCAACTTATAGGATTGGGTGTTGTGAATTACCGATATGTTTTTTATAGGATTCAATAATGTGGATCGCATTACCAAGCTGATCAAATTATGTGTTGTGAATTATGCTACATGGTTGATCAAATTTGGTAATGTGGATCGCGTTATCATGCTGATGGAATTGGGTGTTGTGAATTATGCCACTTTTTTAAAATTTATTAATTTTTTTATTGAGGCTGTATTTATACTGTCCATAGCACTTGGTTGGTTAGATTCGATATTGTTGAGCGTATTACCCAGATGATAGAATTGAGTGGTTTAATTTAGATTGCAGTAAGGTTAAACATAGGTTGACCAACTATGCCTGTGCAGCAGACAAACGTCAAGTCATGAAACCTAAATGTGAATGAAGTTGTGCGTAGGAAAAACAACCATGAAAGGTGGTGGTATGGTGATGATTCTTGTTGTGGTCATAGAGGAATGGTACAACGCATGAGACCTGCTTTATTTATACATGGCAAAGATTTTGTCCGACTGACTACCAAATGTAAAAACCTATAAATGTGTTCTTTTTCAGTGCTGGTCCTAAAAAGGGGGAATCGGAGGTAAAAATGGAAATATGTTACAGCCTATCCCAATTAGGCTTGTTGTGTTCCACATACATCCAATTTTAAGGAACAATTAAAAAAAAAAACAGTTCGGACATCGACTGCAAGTCAGGGTGGCTTCGAACATGACCAAGTGGATAACATCACACATGTTTCGGTGTGACACAAAAACCATCATTATGTAATATTTAGAACAAGACCCTTATAATTTCCTAGTTGGGTTTTGAACAGTAGTCATTAGGAGTAACTAAGTGCAATTTTATGAGTGTTCGTCCACTTGAGAGTAGAACAAAGAACATACAAAATTGTGACACTGAAACACACATGACATGGAAAGGAAAAGTGGTTTCTTCATGATGAAACAAATACCACAGAGGATGAAAAAGTATTTATGCATATTAGTTTTTGATGCGGTGGACATATTTCAAAGTAATCTTGGAACACTTCCCTAACTTCTGATGTTCTTGGAATTGGGTTAGAAACTGCTAATATCATGCAAAAAAATATTTGTTCAGGGCATTAATTGTATACATTACATGTATGCAAGTATTTTTTTTAAGTGTTATGAGTATTCTTATGAAAAAAAAATATTGTGATGACGTAGAGGATGAAGATGACAACAGGTGAACGCGTGTTTCTTCTTCATCGATGTGTGACACGCCACAGTAATAGCATCATAGCACAAGTCCCTTTTTAGGACTTGACACCATATCAGCTGTAGGTGTGTAGATACCTACAGTATATTTGAAAATCGTGGTGAGAAGAGATTGGATCCATTGTTGGATTTTGTATCATGACATAAATCTTCGCCATAATGCGTGTTTCACCCATGACACAAAGTTTTGATTGCACTTTAATGCATTTTTAGGAAATAATATGATAACTTTTGTGTTCAGAACTAGGCATCTATGATGCTATGCTATTTATAGAGTCAGGGTTTTTCCTGGTTTGCATGGTTGGATATTGTGAAAATTGAAGGTGAATGCGTGTTTCATGGCGTGACACCTTGTGAAACATGCATTATGCTCACTTTCAAGCATCGTTGGTTTATACAGAGACACTCACCAGTCCTAAAATTAGCTTTCTGACATTTTTGCATGTTATGACTTTGCAAATAAACTAGCTATGTTTGAATATTTTGGTCTGCTATGAAGTAGTTTCCAACACAAGCAGTAGAGTATCACCATTCCTATTTTTAACTGTCATATTTGCATGACAAATGGATCTATTTTTGCAATAAAAAATAAACCAAACATTTTCCCCCCCACTAAATTGCTCTCATTACTTCTTTGGAGGAATAATGAAAGGAATTTTCTTCATTTGGTATGAAAAGGAGAATTAATTTAGAAGAAAACAGTTACAATGTGAGGGACCAACCAATTAGGACCAGCACTGAAGAAGAACCCAAATATGCATGCCAGTATTACCTGTCTTTCATGACAAACCATTTTGGATATAATGGATTATATTATCCAGCTGGTGAGCTTCATGAACACAATATGGTGTGCTACCAGGTTAATATTATTGGATTTTGTCATTTGTGTTATCTAACTAATATAATTTCGTATTATGGATCACGTACCCCTGGTAGACAATTTTATGCTGTGGCTTGCTCTACCCACCAAATAGAATTAGGTGTGGTAGGTCACACATTATCCCGCTGATAGAATTGAATGTGAATCACATTCCCAGCGTGATAAATTACAGGTTTGTAAGGGTCCTTGAAAACCTGGAAGATCCTGGAATTTGATAATCCAGGATTCCAGGCCTGGAAAGTCCTGGAATGTCCTGCAAGTTGTCTAAAGATCCTTGGAAGTCCTTGAAAATGGAAAATCATGACCGTATATTTTTTAAAGCCTATTTTCACTGACATGCCCAATCAGTGATGTTTTCTATTAAAAGTAATTTTTGTGGGTTTGTTATCCCACCTCTTAATTTTTATATTACAACCATACATATAGTCATTATTATTTCTCATGCTTATTCACAATTCACATATTACCCAGTGAATCGACTATGAATACAGCTGTATTTTGGGGCACTTTAATGTAATAAAGGTCGTTAAAATGTCCTGGAATTTTGCACTGAAAGGTTCTGAAGAGTTCTGGAATTGGATATGTCAAAATGAGTATGACCGTGAATTAGGTATTGTGGAATATGCTACGTTCCTGGTAGAATTGGGTGTCATGGATAGCATTCCCTTGGCTGATAGTATTTGGTGTTGTGGATCGCGTTCCGTTTGCTGATAGAATTTGGGTTGTGGATCATGTTCTTCCAGCTAATAGAATTGGGTGTTGTGGATCACGTTACTCAGGCTGTTGGAACTTGGTGTTGTGGATCGCATTACACAAATATTGAAACTGGGTGTTGCAGATTGTGCTACCCACCTGAACGAATTGGGTATCATGTAGCACATTCCCTGGTTGATAGAATTTGGTGTTGCAGATCTGGCTACCTGGGCGATGGAACTGACTGCCGTGGATCACGTTCCTCCAGCTGATAGAATTTGGTATTGCAGATTGTGTTGACAGGGTGATATAATTGCAGGGATAAAAGATCTCTGCGATTTCGAGGATTTCGGCATTTTCTCTATATTTACCGATTAATGTTAAACAAAATGCCAAGGAATCTGGATGTATATGACAAATAATTGGGTTTGCATCCTGTTCTTATATGACCTTAGATGTTGATAGAACAGAAAACCCAAGCAAGAACGAGTTAGATATCATCATCATCATCATGCTGTCGGTCGCGATGCGACAAAGACTGCTTTCATTACTTGACTGCCGCGCCAGTGCGGTTGTACATTTCATGAAAGCTGCCTGCAAAAGTGTTGAAGTGCTGCTGGCTTTTGCAAGTTACCAGCGGCACTCTCTCGGGGAGCAAATAGAGGTTTCACACCGGCAAGAACATGTCAAGACAGGCGCAAAACTAGTTGTCCCTGCAGTGGCTGGTCGGGCGATGTTGGGAGTTCCATACATCAACCGCCCTTAATGCTGCCACAGTGACATGGTTTTCTGTTTAGGGTTTGCTCCCTTAGCCTTCAGTTCTGTCAAGAACCTGTACCACAAAGCAGTGGTTTACAACTCTGCAGGGCAGGGGCGTCAAACTCCCTGAGGTATTGCAATACCTGCAATACCTTCACATACCACACGAGTTAGATATGGGCGTTAATATAGGCACAAGGGTAGTTGGAACCTGACTTCCGACGTTTTCCCGCTATTCGTTGGTAGTACTAATCCTATAGGGGGAAATCCACGTTTTCGGGGAAATTCGCCATGTGTAATTCCGGCTCGATTTCCGCGATTTTTGCTGGAGACCACTTTCATCCCTCTAATGGGATGTTGTAGATAGTGTTACATGGGTTATATAATTGGGTGTTGCAGATCCTCTTACCCGAGTGTTATAATTGGGTATTGTAGATTGTGTTACCCAGGGGATATTATTGGGTGTTATAGATCGTGTTACACGGGTGATATTATTGGGTGTTGCAGATCATGTTACCCGGGTTATATTATTGGATGTTGTAGATCATGTTACCCGGGTGATATTATTGGGTGTTGTAGATCGTGTTACCCGGGTGATATTATTGGGTGTTGTACATCGTGTTACCCAGGTTATATTATTGCAGGCATGTGATTTCTCCAGTTTTAACTGGAATTCCGTTTTTTTTTCTGGCCGCAGAAACCGGAATTCTGGTGTGTTTTTTAATTCCGTTTTTTTTTCCTGTCCACCGAAACACCTATTTGTATCCCTATTGCGACTCAGTGAGATGCTGTGTGTCCCCACCATAACCTAAAAAAATGTTCAGGTTTTTTTTCCTGCATCCAACCACATGCCTGATTATTGGGCTTTGTGGATCATCATCTCGGGTGATATTATTGGGTGTTGCGGATCATATTACCTGGGTGATATTATTGGGTGTTGTGGATCATGTTACCCGAGTGATGCAGTCGCCTGCCATGGATCGGGTTACCTGGGGCGGTAGAGATGTGTCTTGTGGATCACGTTATCGGGCTGCTAGACCTGCGCCTTGTGCATCGTTAATAATGCACCTACTGGGGCTCAGGGCTCAGCCAGAGCCAACTCTTCGCCTGTGAATTAAATATGGATTGGCACTTCTGCGCGTTAAGTGGCGTAAGCCAGCAGCTCATTATAAACACATACCGTATCCATCCTCCTTGATCTCTTTCCGCGTTCATCTTTTTGTCATTGCTTAAATATCAATTTAATTCTGGTGACGCGATGTCTATTGGGTGTCTTTTGTTGTTCTCAACAATTAATTAACTGCTCGCTGAAGATGAAAGACCGGGGTGGTGAGAAACTGTAAAGTAGGACTCTTACAGTTTGGTCATGACCGACCTCAATCCGCGCAATGTGCTGTGTTGGGGTGTTTTTTCTTCCTTTTCTTTCTTTTGGTGTTCAATTGGATCGTGCTGCTATTGGTGGAAATCTGTTGAGTTGCTCGTTGCGCAGCCGGCCTCTGGAAGCCCGGGTGTTACTAACCGCGTCCCCGTAATAGTCGCCAACACGGAACAAGTGGGATGTTTGCCGCTTCTGGAGCCATGGCGTTTTGGCGCGTATCAGTGCATCAGCAGTTTATTGGCCTGTGTTATTAGATCTCAATTTACACGACCTGAATGTGGTTTTGATTGGGTTTGATTTCGGGTGGCGGGAGGGGAAGGGTGGCTGGAGTAAGTCGGGAAGAGCTGTTAGTGCCTTTTGGATGTCGATTCGTAGATAATAGATAGCATTGAGCAGTGAGCAACGTTTACCTGATTAGACCCAATCACTGCTCGGCTCAGCACACTCGGAGGCCACAGCCGCATTTTCATCTAATTTGAGGTTGTCTGCAGAGCACCCACCCCGAACCATGTGATCCCCCCTCCTCCCCCCCTCCCCCCTCCTCCCCCCCCCCCTTCCCCCTTTCCCCTCCCCCCTCCCCTCCTCCCCTCCTCTCTCCTCCCCTTCCCCCCTTCCCCCCTTTCCCTCCTCCCCTCCTCTCCTCCCCTTCCCCCCTTCCCCTCCTCCCCTCCTCCCCTCCTCCCCTCCTCCCCTCTCCCCTCTACCCTCCTCCCCTCCTCACCTCTTCACCTCCTCCCCTCCTCACCTCTTCCCCTCCTCATCTCTTCCCCCTCCTCACCTCTTCCCCCTCCTCACCTCTTCCCCCTCCTCCCCTCCTCCCCTCCTCCTACCATCCCATCTCCCTCCAACTCTCCAATCTGCTCGTCACCCCATTATATCCAATTGACTCCCCTCTCTCATACACATACACACACACACACACTACTTGTCCTGCTAGTCAACAATGTCCTCCCACTGCCCCTCCTCCCCCGTTGCACTACCATGGTATCTTCTCCCCCCCCCCTCCCCCCTATCGTCATTTCATTTCCTGCATTTCCACTGTCACTCCTTCCTTTCCCCTTCCTATATCCACACTAATCCATCTGTTGTTTGGGTCTGATTTATCGCCATACACAAATATGCAGAGTTCGCTCAACTCATTGCGCCATCCCAGATTGGATGGCCCAATGAGTTGAGCGCCATATTCCCACATGGCCTGTCGTAATTCCTAGATGAATCAAACCCATAATTGCTACCTCTGCACTCTGCGTTACTAGTCTAGGGAAAGGAGTAGTGGAATCAGGAAGACCCCATTGTAATCTATGATTAAATCTTTCCCTGGCTTAATCAACGAATGTAACAAACAACATTATTCCCAACATGAGACTGCAGTAATAATAGTGTAAATTTCAATTTTACCACATGGCCGGTTGTGGGATTCAAATCCTAGATGAATCAAGCCCATAATTGCTACCTCTGCACTCTGTTACTAGTCTAGGGAAAGGAGTAGTGGAATCAGGAAGACCCCATTGCAATCTGTGATTGAAACTTTCCCTGGCTTAATCAATGAATGTAACAAACAAAATTATTCCCAACATGAGACTGGAGTAATAATGCAAATTTCATTAGAGTATCCTCACTTGCAGGAGCCATTCTAAGGTGCCGCACAGTAAAAAACATCAGTATGTATGTGCTACCTGACACAAACCATGCAGGCACACACAGACACATCTCAGCCTGTACAGACTCAGTTGAGGTGCCCTTTAATTGGCCCGACACGCGGTGACTGATCGACGCCAAGTCGGGAATCCTCACTCTCTCGATACTATGATTAGTAAACCGTGGGTCATCATTATAGGACTGTGGAGTGCTTATCATCAGTGATTGGGCCTGTTCGATGTCTGAGGTGGGATTTGTGTGGGTTGGGGGGGGGGGGGGGGGGGGGGGCTGGAGGGTTGAGAGTAGGGGACGCGGGGGGAGAGGAGTCTGATAGCATGCAGAAGCTCAGCCTGTAATCCAGTGCAATGGGGTTGTGTGTAGAGACTGGGCACATGACGCTGATCTGCCTACATGCTGCTGGGATGCTCACATGCTGCTGAGCTGCCTACATGCTGCTGGGATGCTCACATGCTGCTGAGCTTGGCACATGCTGCTGAGCTGCCTATGTGCTGCTGAATTGCCTATGTGCTGCTGAGTTTCCTACGTGCTGCTGAGTTGCCTATGTGCTGCTGAGCTGCCTACATGCTGCTGAGCTGCCGACATGCTGCTGAGCTGCCTACATGCTGATGGGATGCTCACATGCTGATAGGATGTTCAATTGCTGCTGGGATGGTCACATGCTGATGGGATGTTCAATTGTTGCTTGGATATTCACATGCTGATGGAATGTTCAATTTTTGCTGGGTTATTCACATGCTGATGGAATGCTCAATTGTTGCTGGGATGCTCACATGCTGATGGGATGTTCACTTGTTGCTGGGATATTCACATGCTGATGGAATGTTCAATTGTTGCTGGGATATTCACATGCTGATGGAATGTTCTATTGTTGCTGGGATATTCACATGCTGATGGAATGTTCAATTGTTGCTGGGATGCTCACATGCTGATGGGATGCCTACATGCTGCTGAGCTGTCTAGATGCTGAGGTGCCTACATGCTGCTTGGATGCTCACATGCTGGTGGGATGCTCACATGCTGGTGGGATGCTCACATGCTGGTGGGATGCTCACATGGTGGTGGGATGCTCACATGCAGCTGGGATGTTCAATTGTTGCTGGGATGCTCACATGCTGCAGGGATGCTCATATGCTGGTGGGATGCTCACATGATGATGGGATGTGCACATGATGGTGGGATGCTCACATGCTGATAGAATGCTCACATGCTGATAGAATGCTCACATGCTGCATGGATTCTCACATGCTGGTGGGATGCTCACATGCTGATGGGATGCTCACATGCTGCTGGGATGTTCAATCTTTGCTGGGGTGGGATGCTCACATGCTGGTGAGATGCTCACATGCTGGTGGGATGCTCACATGATGGTGGGATGCGCACATGGTGGGATTCTCACATGCTGATAGAATGCTCATATGCTGGTGGGATGCGCACATGATGGTGGGATGCTCACATGCTGATAGAATGCTCACATGCTGCGTGGCTTCTCACATGCTGGTGGGATGCTCACATGCTGATGGGATGCTCACATGCTGCTGGGATGCTCACATGCTGATGGGATGAAATGTGTTCAATTGTTGCTGGGATGCTCACATGCTGCGTGGATGCTCACATGCTGGGTGGATGCTCACATGCTGCGTGGATGCTCACATGCTGATGGGATGTTCAATTGTTGCTGGGATGCTCACATGCTGCTGGGATGCTCACATGCTACTGCGCTGTTCACATGCTGCTGGGATGCTCACATGGTGCTGAGCTGTTCACATGCTGCTGGGATGCTCACATGCTGCTAAGCTGTTCACATGCTGATGGGATGTTCAATTGTTGCTGGGATGCTCACATGCTGCTGGGATGCTCACATGCTCCTGAGCTATTCACATGCTGCTGGGATGTTCAATTGTTGCTGGGAGTCTCACATGCTGCTGAGCTGTTCACATGTTGCTGGGTTGCTCACATGCTGCTAACCTGTTCACATGCTGATGGGATGTTCAATTGTTGCTGGGATGCTCACATGCTCCTGAGCAGTTCACATGCTGATGGGGTGCTCACATGCTGCTCACATGTTTACATGTGTGGGGTGGGTCTGTAAGAGCTGTTAGGGCTTGGTCAGTGGCTTCCAAGAACTCTTATTATCCATCCAGCCACTACACGTGTTCCAAGTTCCACTAGTTCTTCAGGAAGGACAAGCTGTGACCTCAGTGTGTAGGGTCGTTGCTTCAGATCGGGGTGGGAGGGGGCACCAACCTCAACTTCCACCATGTAAGCTGAAAGTGCAATGCAGGTAATAATTCTACAATTTTAATATTTTGTTGAAATATGTCGAATATCCATGTAAAGCTATCATGTGGCCACCCAACGGAGAAACTATGACAGTATTGTAGCTAAGTATAACATACTAGGTGGTTAACGCTATGTAAAGTGTCATTGGTCAGTCGGCAGCCCCCTTGATAGGACTTCATATATCAGGGATGAAAGCTCTTCCCAATTTCAAGCCTGTACGTTCACAAAATACTAATAATATATATATAGATAACAGCAATTGGGGGTTAATCTGACTCCCGTTCTTATATAACCTCAGATGTTGCTAGAACATAAACCCAAACCAGAAAGTGTTTGGCATGGGTGATAATACAGTCAAAATAAAGACAGTTGAAACCTAATTTCAGGCATTTTTTCGCGATTCCCTGACAGTGTTAATCCGATGGGGCAAATCTGAATTTTTGTCAAAATTGGCCGTTGGTGTAATAACCATACCTTGATTCTGCCGAAACCTGTTAGATGGCAGCAATGTCTCGGCTCGATTTCCGCGTGTTTTTTTTTGCCAGAGCTCGGTCATACCTAATATATTACTAGGATGTAAAACCCAAATCGGTACATGTCCTGCTATGACCAAAGATGTTGCTAGGACGTGAAACCTCGGTAAACTAAACGAAGCAAGTCGACACTCGCCCTAATATAACATATGTTGCCATTAAATCTCACCCACCACCTCCACCTCCACCTCCACCTCCACCTCCACCACCACCTCCACCTCCACCTCCACCGCCACCACCACCACCACCACCACCACCACCACCACCACCACCACCACAGTCTGGGCGGTTATGCTATTTCTAAATGCGATGAAAATACTGACATTGGTCCATTTAATATTGATGTAATCACGTGACACTATTGTTGCAATATTGCTGTGGTACTTGTGGGTAACTATCACAGTGAGATATCCAGAAATCCATTTTCCGATGTGCTGCAAATTGTGTGTTTAACAGTTATTGTTAGCTCACTTTAATGCATTTTTGCATAAATAATCCTGAATTGAAAAAGAAAACTTAGAAAAGAACTTATTCAGCAGAATATACATGTTTACGCACCCCCTCTCACCCCCTCTCACCAACCCCACTACAATTATTACATTGAGTAGTCCTTCCTGCTCCTCTTCCTCCTTTTCCTCCTCTTTCTCCCCTTCCTCTTCCCCCGCTTCCTCTTCTTCCTCCTCTCCCTCTTCCACGTCCACCTCCTCATCCACCTCCTCCTCTTCATCCTCCTCCTCTTCATCCTCCTCCTCTTCATCCACCATCACCATCACTACCACCCCCATCACCATCGCCACAACGCACATATATGACCGCAAATACCAGGTGGTTCTATTATATTGGGCAATATAAGGCCCGTAGAGCTGACAGGGACCCGGGTTGCCCGTGACCTCGTTGCCCGGGCCATCCATCATGGATCACCACCTACCAGTGCTGTGAATGGCCACGGAATGGGCGGGGAGTGGCCGCAATGCCGGCGTGGACTGCAGGGCGGGCGGGATAGGGTGGTGGAATGGGCTTACAAACGGCCGTAGTGTGGCCGAGAGGCTGTGTGGTACAAAGGGGAACAGTCGTATTACAGAAGTAACAAGCTGGGAACTAGTGTTAACTGTTATACACCCTTTCTACAGTGCATGCGCAGCATACTGTTACCCACATTAGTTGTTGCTGTGCTGTCCTGACATGACCTTAGATGTTGCCAGGACATAACAACTCCAACAATCAATCAGTTGTTTTGTTTGTTGGGTTTGACGTCCTAATAACATCTAAGGTGTAAGGTTAGTTGTTGCCATTGCAATCATCAGAGGGTGGGGTGGTGGTGGAAATCCTGTATAAGACCTTTTCCACAGAGCTTTCTGCATAGTGAGCTGCGGGTTGGTGGGGGGAAGTCTTCTAAGAGCCCTTTCTAATAGCTTGCTGCACAGTGAGATGTTGCTGCACAGTGAGTGGTGAGATCTTCCACTGATAAAGGCGGGCGGGTTGGTTGTGGAAATCGTCTGTTAAGGATGCGGCGGATGTGGGTTATGAAGACGAACCAATGTTTGATGTTGGGGTTGGGTGGGAGGACTTTTTACTCCGATGAATATAAGCTTGAGAGGGTGGGATGAAAGGGGGGGCCCTTATAATATTGACATTTAATCGTGAAATACTATTAATATTATCACTGAAACCACAAGGAAACAATAACGGGCATAATGAATAAGGTTTCGATCAATTCTCTAGCTAGACAAGCCCCACCTTTTTAATAGGTTTAAAACTTGTTAAAGTTGTGGTCATCTGTTGTCAGTCACTACCACCAAGGTTATCGTTTCTATATATTTGTGTGTATATAGATACACACAACCTCTGCAGTTTACTCCAGTAAGTACAACTGCATTCACTTTAAAATGTAACTTGATAGAATACTAAAATAAAGGTGACTATTCTACTTAATATAAATATAATCACGTGTACAATAAACAAGTAATTAATAAAAAATGATGTTGATAGTAATAATGACATTACTAAATGTTGATGTTGAATGTCAAAGTAACATCACAATAATCAGGCATGCAACCAATCAGTTCTTCCATCTAATTTCTGATTCAATCAGAAGAGATGACAAATTAGATTAAGGGAGGGGAGATGTACTCGTCCACAAAATCTACGCCTAAAGGTTCGGTTGATATATTTAAATAAACATTTTCTCTAAATAAATGCTTAAATTCTGTTATCCAACTATTCGCTGACCCACCTGGGGCACTCTCGCCCATTTGCACAACTCTTCCGCTGACAGCATGACATGTGCACACTTAAGGGCGTTGTGTTTGGTTTAAAATGTTAAATGTAAATTTAGCGCTTTTAGCAACTGTGGTCGGTCCGCTACCTCCACAGCTTAACCCTTTGGGCCAGAAGAACCCGGCTGCTCCCACGGGTTTCACGCGCTTACAGTCCGGGTGACCCTAAATGCACCTGCAATCGGGTAGCACTGTATTTCTGGTATGATCTACAGATTATCAGAAAAACATATCTCAGGGATGAAAGATCTGGATTTTTCAATCCCGCAGCACCATCAGCGTATAGAGACTCCGGAGGACTATCATCGTATACTACTAATAAATGCTCCAAGTGCCGCAGCACTATCAGCGTACACTACTAATACATGCTTCAAACGGCACAGCACTATCAGCGTATACCAATATATGAGACTGTCTCAAAAGGTGCTAATCAATATGGGACAAAACTTTGTCCTTTGTAATGATCAACATGCTATCTGCTTATGCATTTGCTTAGGATAAATTGATTTGTTTTTTACATGGTGTTTCATAATTCCAATAGAATACATATTGATTTGAAGCAAATATCCTTGTGCTTTCAGTGTAACCGTTTCTGTGCTGGTTTGTGTCAATCATTAAAATGGACAAAAAAATAAAGAGTTAGCACCTTTTGAGACAGGCTCATTATATGAAACCCGACTTCCAGGAATTTTCCGCGATTCCCTAACAATGCTAAACCTATGGGAGAATATCAGCATTGCCGCTTTTTTTTCCCGGAGACCACTTTCATCCCTGATATCTAGAAAAGCAATTTAACTGCAGGTACACCAGGGCTTTAAGCACATGTAACTTGTGGGCGCATCCGGGCGCTCCCGGACCCAAAGGGTTAAATGTAAACCGATGTAGTCCGATGAAAACTTCACATTTTTCTAAAGCAATATATTCACCTAGATTTGCTCGTACATATTCAACTTAGATACTGGTTCACTTCTTAAGCATTTGTTGTGCAGTCGATTCAAAACGTGTTTGCTGAAAATTATTTCCAGCATGTCAACGTATATGTTGAAATTAATTTTACACAAACTTCCGTTCAAATATTACTATAGTTAGCCATGTAATAAAGGTTACTCCAAACTAAAGTATGGTTGGAATATAATGACGAACCCAATATATTTATCTGAACATAAAGCAAAAATGCTAAGCCATCAGAGTATGTAGTTTTAAGAAGGCAGTGCTGCCGGCCTATCCACAATGATGATGGCGCCAGTTTACCTAGGTGGGAGCCATTGACCTAGTTATGCTCAACACTATCAACCCAGATATTCCTATTTCATGTTATGACCTGGCGTGGTAAGTAATACAGTACATCTTGCTCGCTAATAGTAATATTCATGATGATGTTCATGATGATAACATTACGAGTGACATCATAGTGCCATTACACTGTTGAACACCCGCTCCCGGCCCCAAATGGTTAAAGCTGCATAGTCCGATGAAAGCTTCAAATTTGTCTAAACCAAGACACTCACCTAGATTTGATGGTGGTGGTGATGAAGTATCATTATTACAATGCTAATATAAGTCATCATTTTTATCGCCATCATGATTTAAGAGTAAAATCATAGAAGCATTGCATTACTAAAATGTAGTATCTAATTGGAGGATGACTTGCTACATAATATAATTGATTATGATGATGGTGATGACATTGAGAGTAACATTTTAGTATAATTACACTGTTAAAATATAGGATCCAGTTGGAGAATGGGGCAGGGAATTGTTGTACAACAGAGCATGGGACCTGCGCACCCCTATGCACTTCACATCGTATGCCGGCAACAAGCCCATGTGGGCGTCCAGCAGTGGTTTGGTGCCACCAGTATGGTGTGTGTGTGTGTGTGTGTTGGGGGGAGGGGGGGTCAGGGTTGGAGTTGTACTAATATTGCCTGCTGCATCAGGGTACTGCGCACTGTGCCTGGATCAGGGGATGTCAGTAGTACAGCGGTTTGTGGTTTGCAGCATCAAGCCAAAGTGCTAGAGGAGTTGGGAGACTGGACGGAGTGGCTGAGGAAGTAGTGGAAGCAAGGATTAACTGGGTTAGTGTTAGGATAATGTGACTGAGTGGAATATTGGTTCATGGTGCAGGTGACGCCGTATCCCAGTGATGCAGCATGGATGATATACGCGCCATTTATATATTATGTACAAATATATTTGAAGATTCCTAAGAACTCTTAGAGTCTTAGACTGCATTGCCTCCTGCAATTTGGTAGGTTTTGTACGTTAAATGTGGCTGTCATTCAAGACAAATTTAACCACTTCAAAATTGCATTAGACATCATTTTTGCCCATATTTGACATGGACGTGTCAATTTTGCAATTTCATCTAAATGTCATGTACTATGATGTAGTCATGCGAATCTGATTCACAAGACTGACAGAATTAGATACTGTTACGTATGTATGTAAAGAAGGTGACACACGTGACCCGGGCTGCATCCCACAAGCGGTCACGTGACAGTCAGGGCCCCTGGTGATATGCTCGAATATAGGGCAGTGGTTGAACAGTACTCAAGGCATTCGGGTGTCCTTTCAGTACATTACATAGTGTCAGATAGCGGAAAAGAACAGTATGGGAGCGGCATTATCAGGACTGAAACCTCCAACAGCTTTGAACTTGGAGGGCAATTTGGCAGTCAATTGGAGGAGTTGGTTGACGGCGTATGAAATATATGTTGGTGTCGCAGGACTCACCAGTAAACCAGAAAAGACGCAGTGCCTGTTGTTTCTCCATATTGCAGTCAGGGAGGCACAGAATGTGTTTCTAACGCTGCCGATCGACAGGGAGGACCAAGACAAACTGCAACCACTCATAGCAGCATTCAAAGACTATTGTGAGAGTAAGTGCAATGAGACCGTAGTCCGTTATCAATTTAACATGTTTAATCAGAAGTTGCAGTCAATGGACACGTATATAAGAGAATTACGCGTTCTGTCAGTACGAAGAAGTTGAGAACTCAATTTTAAGGGGCTGTCTCATCAGTGGCGTAAAAGACAAAGGACTATGCGATAAGCTGCTGCAAACGCCAAAATTGACACTGGACAAATGCCTAGACATATGCAGAGCTAGTGAATATAATGCCACGCAACTTGACATGCCACAGGAGGAAGCAGTTGACGCCCTCAACAAATATGGTGGGTGTCAGTCACGCCCCCCACCAGCACCGGCTACACCGTGGCGTCGCACACAGTCAAACAGCAATAGCACCGTATGTTTTAATTGTTTGTGCTGTGGTTACACGCATGGGCGAACAAACTGCCCAGCCATGGACAAGGAATGCGACGGGTGTGGCAAAATAGGACATTTTGTCATGGTCTGCAGAGCCAGGAGATGGACAAATGCACCTGTAAACGCCATAGGCGTAGGCCGGAGAAGCACTACGGAGGAGGGGGAACTAGCAGACTCGGACGGCGAAGACCCGGATTTATTTGTCGGGGCAATGGACGAGGATGAGGATGACGACTCGAGGGATTTGTGGTATAAGAACATACGTGTGGGTGAAAAGAAAGTACGCTTTAAACTCGATACAGGATCCGAAGCCAACATCATAGCAACAAAGACGTTTCACACGCTAGGAGTTGGAAGGCTCGGACCAGCGCGGTGCAAGCTAATTACATACAGCGGGCAGCACCTCAACCCAGAGGGGTAAGCGGAGCTGCCAGTCAAAGGACAGGCAGATTGCAACCGTTGGTGGTGGAAATCTTCTGTAATAATTATTAACGTTAAACACATTTATTTAAATGGGATGTATACGGCAACAGTTGGGCGGTTTGAATCCCGTTCTTATATGACCTTAGATGTTGCTAGAACAAAGCCCAACCAAGAACGAGTTAGGGATGGGCGACAATAGTCACAACAAGGCTTGTTGAAACCTGACTTACGGCATTACAGTGCTAAGTCTCTGGGAGCATATCCACGTTTTCGGGGAAATTCGACGTCGGTGTAATAATCTCCGCTTAATTTCCGCGTTTTTTGCTGGAGACCACTTTAATCCCTGAGATTAACTGGTTGAATACTGGTTTGCATTCGATCAGGAGAATGCAGGTGCACATATTGCTTGTTATAGTGGGGTGGGAGGGGGCCTATGGGTAGGGCTGGTACAATGCTAACAACTCTATTTTTAACACATTTATCTCGTCGCTTCCAATAATGATGCCCCAGGGCTTGTGTTGTCGGGCTGTCACGGCCCACACGGGAATACACTAGGCAGGTAGAGTGGGGCGGTGAGGTCATCACACCACAGGGAGCAGGTGTGGTTGTCATGTGCAACATGGGTCCGTGGTTCACAAGAAGCGCAGGTGGGTGGTAAGATTGGCTTTAATCCATCACAGCCCACAAGCAATCCGTTGATATCTATCACAAGGAGCCGGATTTGGTAGTAAAATTGTGTTCAGTGCATTGTGACTGACAAGGACCTCGATTGTGTAGTAAAATTAGATTCAGTCCATTATGGTTTTGAGGTAATCGGTATCCATCTTGGTCCAGAAAGAGGTAACAGTGATTTAGAGGTGATGGGTGTCCATCTTGGTCTACAAGAAGTTGACACTACAGAGATTTGGAGGTGATTGGGTTGTGCATTTTGGTTCACAGGAGCTAACCGTGATTGTGCGTGTGTGGGGTAGTGAGGTATATATCTCAGCCCACAATGAGCCAATAGTTATTTGGAGGTGACATGGTGTTCACCTTGGCCCATAAGAATTAGAATTAATCAATATAAAACTACTTACATCACTATAACCCAACCTGAGATTGCCCTATGGATCACTTTAACTCCAAAGGTTCATCATACACCCGATCAACACCATCATTCTAACGGACCAGATGGCCGAATGAGTTGAGCGTTTGTCTCATGTTTTTGTAAATCGTGGGATTCAAACCTATCACAGCGCACTAACTATCGCCATGCTAGCTAGTCTAAACTGCTTTTCTTTTTAATTCCATCTCATTCTTTGCCCCCTCAAATCACATGGATGTTTTACTTTGTATTTCCTTGTACTACCTGTCTGTACCATGTCGCGGCATTTGTCATTAGAGCTGGAAGATTGATGCCTCAGCACTGACATGTTATTCAGACCACCTATTAAAAGTACTCGAACACAACAAAAACAAAGAGTCATTTAGAGGTGTTTGGGTGTCCATCTTGGCCCACATGGAGCTCTTGGTGCATGGTGTGGGGTTTCTTTTGCGCAGAAACTCAAGCAGCATCAGGGTATTGATCTGACTGCTGACAGGTGAAACTGGCAATAAAGACCCCTCACTTTGATGTGGTGGATCGGGGCCCAAAGTATGTACATGAAACCCAGCTAACCGCAGGATGTGTGTGAAGGTAGGGGTGGGGGGAAGGTCTGGATACTGGCAGAGAGATATGGTATGTAGTGCTACCACGAAAACTAACTGTACCGTCTTGACAGCTAGTTTGATACCCTGAAGTGAAATTGAGGGTCTAAGTGTATGTGTATGCAGTTTCACTTCAGCACAAAATCATGCATGCATTTGTTTAATGCATTTTGTGGGATAAATTAAATACATGTAGTTGTGCTAACTTAACACACAGAAGAAACAGTAACTATTTGACTTGCTACCAAAGAAACATAAATTAATCATTAACAATGTAACCTGGAAACCAAATATATGGTTCAGAGAACGACCCATATAGCAATCATTCATATAGCATTATGCTAAATATTATTCAACTTTTATATAACCACCGTGCAAAGTACAAATTTCCAATGTAGCCCCCAAGTTCTGTACTGTACTTCTCACTTCCCATTGGCATGATGCCAAACACTACTCAGTTCCCATTTAGCCACCCTACCAAGTATTATTCACTTCCCATATAGCCATGATGAGAAGTACCACTCACTTTGCATCTAGCCACTGTGACAATCACTGCCCATATGGCCACCATGCCAAGTAGTACTCAATAACCAACTACTTCTCACTACATCTATGTAACTGTTTCTGATGCCAACCATTGACGATGCTGCTCGCTGCCACAACACTGAATGATAGTATACAGTACAGCCATTGTTCAGTTCTTGTCACTGCCCACTGAGACCAGCACTACCCGACCCACCAGTACCCACAAAGATGGCAGTGACCTCTGGGTGCCTGCTGGAACTGGTGTCCCCTTGCTCTGCAGTCTAACCAGTGGGCACCTCCCCTCCACTATCCCTCCTTCCTTCCCTCCATCTCTCCCTCCCTCCATTCATTCATCCATATATCTATCCTTCCTTCCCCACACACCCACACATTCAGCACGCTCACACACATGCACACACTTGCTGGCGGCAGGCCTCATTGTGGTTTGTATCATCATTCCCGCGCCTTCCCACCCTGGAGGCACCCGCATGCATTATAGATACAGCAGCTTCCATCTTGGGTGCGCTGGCAGCTGGAGGAGGCAGGCGCTGTCATACACTGGATCAGTCGCAGCACGCCCCGAGGAGAAGCCGCTGCAAGCAGCAGCAGCAGCAGCTGCTGCCATGAATGGCTTTGCTAAAAATTCACCGAACATTTTCTCCTAAATAATGAATTTATATACCGTTTCAAAGTGCTCTAACTCATGGTTGCCCAACTAATATTTTGACAAAATTTCTCCAGGGAATTGGTATTTATGACACTGCGGTAGGTATGCATAAAGACTTCCGCTGTGGATTTTGTGTGTGGATTGTCTTTTTGGTTAAGTTTTGAATGCCTGTTTGGTAATTAAAACATTCAGCCGCAGCAGGAGAATACAGCAATAACATGAGCAGCAGGAGGTGGGCATGGTACCAGGAGGAGGAGGAGGAGGCAGCAGCAGCAATAGCAGGACCACTGGCCGTGTGGGGGAGGCATGAGGGACTGGGGGACCCCGGGAGACAGTTGGCTACTAGAAGTCCCATCTACATTACTCCGAAGCCAATCGGCTATGTTTCTTAATGGCTATGCGAATGCGCCTACCAAAGCGAAATCCCTTTATGCGCAACAAATCCGAAGATATCATTTGCAAGTTAGGCGGATTAGAATTTGGATCATTGGTAGACGTTGGTAATTTTGGTGCATAAAATTGGGCTAGTGCTTATGGAAACATAGTGGCTCCTCCCAGTAGCGGCAGCATGCAGCCGGAGCAGTTGCAGCAGCAGTATCAGCACCACCAGCAGCACCACCAGAGGGCAGCAGCAGTGACTAGTCCGTCCTCCTCCAGCACCATCAGCAGGGCATCCTCCTCCTCCACCTCCACCTCCTCCTCCTCCTCCTCCTCCTCCTCCTCCTCCTCCTCCTCCTCCTCCTCTTCTTCCTCTTCCTCCTCCTCCTCCTCCTCCTCCTCCTCCTGGTCATCCTACTCTTCCTTGTCATCCACATCTCCACATCTTCAGCTCCTCCACTACCTCCACCTCCTCTATCACCAGCCTACCGCAGCCTTCTCCTCCTCCTCCTCCTCTTCCTCCTCCTTCGGCTCCACTAGCCCCCCCGGATGACACCATACTGTAGCCAACAGCTACCACCATCTCCGCACCCTGCTAATAACCACCAATAGAGGCAGGAGACAGAGGAGGAGGAGAAAGCGATGGGCCGACGTCGACTCCGACTCCTGGAGGTCATAATGTGGAGGTCATAACACCGGCCTGGAGCTGGAGTTGAAGAAAGAGGCGGAGGGGCAGGAGGAGGAGGGCGGTGGCGGCGACTGGACCAGGCAGCGCAGGGAGCACGGGGTGGTGGCGAGGCGGCTGTCGTGGGGAGGCGTGGAAGGTAAAGTATTGTTTACTGTCAGACCAACATTCAGGGTAGGTCTTGGACGGGGGGGCGGGGGGGGGGGCAGTTAGGAGGTGGGGAGGGGGGAGGGAGGAGGATGGGGTAGGCAAGATGGTGATGTAGTAGCCTGGCGCCAATAGTAAATGTCGCAGCCCATACTGAGGACAGCCTGCAGTCGAGACTGAGCACAACACTGGCTGCAGCCTGCACTCGAGGCTGGGTGCTGAGTGGCCAGTCGTACCGTGAGCCATACTTAGCATCAACCAGGGCCTGCAGGGGTACATTGCCGCTTGTGGAGTTATAGGCGGTACCATGTTCCATGCAGAGCACCCGAGCATACATGCTGTACCATGTTCCATGCAGAGCCCTGAGCCTATGGTCGGTACCATGTTCCATGCTTAATCCTGATTCTATGGTCGATACCATGTTCCATGCAGAGAACCGAACCTACAGGAGGTACCAGGTTGGTTGGTCATTGGAATTTTATGTCCCGGCAACATCTAAGGTAATACCAGCATGGGTACCGACTTGTGACAGTGCGCACTCATGACGACTTTATAGTGCTGTCCCACTGGGAAATCAGGCTGCCAGCACCATGGCTCGATATCCCAGTCACATTATCCTGATATTGAGCTAACCAGTCCTTGCCCTAACTTGTTAATGCTGAGCGCCAAGCTAGGAAGCGACGAGTATCAAGTTTGTAAGTCATTGATTTGACTTGACCGGGAATCGAACTTCCGGTCTCCCGCACGGGATTACTGCGCTCTACCGATTCAGCCACCGCGTCCGGTACATGAGGTACCATATTACATATTCAGCATTGAGCTTTTTTTCAGTACTTTGGTCAGTACTGAGCTTAAAGGTGGTACCATATTCAGTACCAAGCCTACAATCGGTACAATACTCAGAACCGAGCTTAGTCGGTACCATGCTGATCCTATAATCTGTGTGGCTCACAGTGACTACCATGTTCAATAATTTATTTACCATTCTCCATACAGATGCAGCCGGTACCATTAGAATCAAGCTCCCTACTGAACCTTAAGTCGGTACATTCGGTACCTCCAATCGGTGCAATGTTCCATAGCAAGCCTTCAGATAGTATCTCGTTCAATACTGAACACTGAACAGTAAGCACATGTCTCTTAGTTTATACCAAGCCTCCAATCACCAAGCTCATGAACCTTACTTAAGTAAGCATTAAGCCTGAGCTTACAGTAGGTACCATGCCTCGTTCTGATAACTAAGTCCATCCACGCTGTGCTCTAACTGCCCATACCGCTGTACCTGAGTGCTGTCTCTTAATACTGAGTGGATGGCTCATATGGCAGTCCTGTCCTCACCATGGCGACCATCGTCGCTGCCCATGACAACCCACATAAGGCCTTGAGTGACTGAACCAGCTGACAATACTTCGTAGACTCACCATTTCCAGTAATCCATATCCGAAGGATGGCAAATTTATGAATTGTCGCTGGTTTCTACGATTTTACATGCAAGAGTGAACATTCTCTTAGGTTATTTACCACTGCTAGAAGAGAATCTCGGTAGTTGTTCTTGTTATTTTGTTGTTGTCATAGGCAGCTTGCATCCCAGGCCCTTGATGTACGTGTTGAAGTCTTCAAAAGAATTGGGATGTTAAAATAATGAAAATATTAATGAGAAGCAATGCTACTGTTACTAATCTCTATAAGCTAATTAATGTGGCTTTTTATTGCTCGTCCCAAATAACTTACAGCGAGGGCAGCTCACAATATCATGTGCTCCCAGTCAGGACGGGTTACAGCTTAGTCTTCCAGGCTCATGATCTAAATCCGCTCACAGTTTGTTCAGCCAGCAGACAAGACAGGATGTCCAAATAGGTAAGAACGCTGGCTGTCTTCATGAGTTCGAACACTGACTGAGTCAAGCTAATAACTTACAAAATTGGTACTTGTCACTACTTAGCCTGGCGCTTGACAAGTACTGGTGTTCTCAGTACCAGGATAATATGACTGAGTGGGATATCTGGTCATAGCGCCGGCAGCCTGGTGACAGGAGGGGCAGCACTATGAAGTTGCAATGAATGTAGACTGACACAAGTCGACACCTAGGTTGTTAGGATATAAAGTCCCAGCAAAAAAAAAGCTTGTGCAGCTGACAAACCTTGGTCTTATCCGGAGCAAATCAGATAGATGGTGCAGTTCACTAACTCGGCCCGTCCTGATATGACCTTAGATGATGCAAGGATGTATAATTCCAACAACCACCCAACCAACCACTAACTCGGCAGACTATACATAACCACATAAACACATACATGTATACATCCACACCCACATGAAGTAGCTAACTGCTAGCAGTTTGTGTAGTAAAACGAATAACTCCTAACCGAAACATCTGAAGAGCTTACAGACTGAGCAGAAAAATAGAAAAGCAGGACATAAGGACCATCATTGTACATTGCATTGATAGTGAAGTTGGTGGCTGTCTGAGACTTGAGCAGGTCCAGGCTTGAGAACATATATTTGAGAACAGGTTGTGGATTGAGAGCTGCTCCAACTTGAGCAGGTGTACTGCTCCTGGGTTGAGCATATGCACGCTTCAGAGCATGGCAATGGTTTGAGAACATGGCAATGGCTAGAGAACGGATTCATGGTTTAAAAGAGGTCCTGGCTTGAGATCTGCCAATTCTTTGGAAACTGATCATGGTTTTGAGAACAGGTCCTGGTTTGGAATTGCCCATTTGTTGAAAGCAAATCATGATTTTGAGAGCAGGCCCTGGTTTGAACCCAAGTCCTGGTTTGAAGGCAGCTCAAGGATTGAGCAGGTGGAGACTTGAGAGCAAGTGCATGGTGTGAGAGCATGGTCATATTCTGAGAGCAGATCCAATAGTGTGAGAGCAGGTTAATTGGTGTAAGAGCCGGTTGACTTGTGTGCGAGTAAGTCCATTGGTGGGAGAGCATGCCCATGGCTTGACAGCAACTCAATGATTGAAAGCTGGTTATATAGTTTGAGAGCTTAATATAGGTTTGAGAACAGGTCCATTGCTTGAAAGCAGAACCATGGTTTTAGAGCAGATCGTAGGTTGAGATCAGGACTATTGCTTGAGTACTCCCATTTCTTTTTAGAGTAGGTCCATTATTTAAAAATAGGCCCATTGCTTGAGATTAGGCCCATTTGAAAGTAGGCCCATTGTTTGAGAATAGATCCATTACTTGAAAGTATACCCATTATTTAAAAGCAGGCCCATTATTTTTAATTAGGCGTATTGCTTGAGAGAGTAGCCTCGTTCTTTGAGGGAGGGCAATTGCTTGAGATCCAGCCATGGGTTGAGAACAGGCCCTGGTTTGGGAACGGGTCCATGGCTTGAGAGCAGGCTGAAAGCTGAACGGCCCTTCGGAGGTGGGAACACGGCACCCGGCGGTCATGGATGGGCCTCATTAAACATCCAGCCCGCAATTAAGGAGTCAGTACAGGTAGGGAGCCGCCCGCTACCGCCGCCGTCTTAGATAGCCCAGTGCTACTCCACCGCCATATTGGAGCAGCACACACTGACCGCCCAAGCTCTTCATCCATATCACCCAACTGCAGAACTGCACGTTGGTTGGTTTATAGTGCTGCCCCACTGGGAAATCAGGCCACCAGCACAATGAACGTTATCCCACTTCACATTATCCTGACTGAGCTAACCAGTCCTTGCCCTATCCTATTAATGCCGAGCACCAGGCTAGGAAGCGACAAGTGTCAATTTTTAAAGTCATTGGTCTGACTCGACCGGGAGCTGAACTCCCGACATTCCGCATGTGAGGTGCATGCCCCCTGCACATAGAAGAGCTCTGCATGCCACAGCCTCATCACACACACTTGGGAATCGCTGTGTGTTTAAATGGGAATGGCCATTGGCACACAAAAGGTCGGTCCATGTGGCAAAGGTCATGTTGTGTGTGGGCTCTTAGCAACGCCGAAAACTATTCCAGGCGTACAAGTGATCGCCTTAGGTACAGGGTATATACATTTATATAATTAGCATGCTGGCTTCTTAAATAATCAAAGGCAAAGTTCAATAATGAAGACATTCGGTGCAGCTGTACTCATTAACAAATGTGTGTTAAGCAGTTATGGGGTTTGATGTCCTCGTGCTCTCTGGAATACGTATTCCAGAGGTGCCCGAAGGACACATATTAGAGCGGCAATGTCCAAGCTTGAATAATCAACTGGTGAGGTGTAGGGAGGAGCTGGGGTTGGGGGGACTGTATATGATAAAACAAGGTTAGGCTAAATATGTAGGGTTGGTAGCCTGACCACAATGTTATATTGCATGACATATAAACAGTATACCACTGACATATACATAAAAAGTGTAAAGAACTGAAATTGTACATTGTCTGGCCAGATTATCAGCGCCCTAGCGATAAAATAATATTCAGAAGAATAAACTATTTACAAACACCAAAAACCTACGTGACTTTAGCTGTCAGGCTTCAGCTATTTTGATCAGTAACTTCTTAAATTTAAATGTATTTTACTATTTTAGCTAATTATCAGTCATGGTAAAAACACACACACCAAAGAAGTGATATTGGACGGGTCAATCCGTTATTAGTTTATTTTATCTGACCGGGTAGCTTGTAATAGAAATGAGCATTAGGGGTGTATCGATACCATTTAATCAAAAAATATATGTAGTTTGGCTATATATTATGCACACTGATATTGAATGTGTGTGTGTGGATGCTAATGAAAGTCACCTTAAGTGGCAGAGTCCACTATAAAAAAAAGCAGCATGAACATTGCGGAATCAAAAACACTTTACCAGGATTTTATCCTGCATAATCCAGTTTAGATACTGGTGCACTTATGAAGCGTTTGTTATTGCATAGAAGGGAATACTAGATGAATATAATAGAATATGTTACCATTGAATCCTATGGTGTCAGCATTTCGATGTGTGCACCAAAATTAATCTTGCTTCTTTTAAAATCTCCAAACATTAACCATTAAATAATATTTAAAAAAATAATGAACAGAAAATCACTTCAAGTTAAAGTGGTACATTATAGCGGTCAAATTAATAGATTATCTTTTATTATTAGTATTATTGTGGTAAGAACTCAAACCCATCGTATTATGCAATTTTAAGGAATGCAGCGGTATTGCGCGATTCTGCTGCAAATGCTGACTGTGTGACCTTGACCTTTGTATAACCATGTGTAATCGGCTGCTTTTAGGTCCACTGTAATCTTAGCCGCGTAATGCCTGGAGTGCATTAAATCGATTCTGCTAGACACAGTTTAACTCTTGGTGTGTACGGAATAAACCCGATGGCTGGCATGTAGGAAATAAATGGTGCTGGAAGCTTGCTGAACTGCTGCTGGAAGCTGCCTGAATGAAGCCAATTGAGATTGGTAAACGGTCGGAGCAGAGGACCTTGGTCAAGGAGCGGGACGTAGCTCAGGCAGTTGCGTGTCCACCTGTGAAGGTTTCGGTCATCCGATCGAATCCTGCTCAGTGCACCCATTAGCAGTCTAGGCTATTTTCCGTTCCAGCCAGTGGTCCACAACTGGTTCATCAAAAGCTGTGGTATGTGCTGTCCTGTCTGTGGGAAAGTGCATATATAAAAGATCCTTTGCTGCTTATCGGAAAGAGTAGCCTATGTGGCGGCAGCGGGTTTCCTCCACAAAGAAATATGTCAGAATCACCATGTGGTTGACATCCAATAGCCAATGATAAAAATCAATGTGCTCTAGAGGCGTCATTAAATTTTTTTTTTTAATTGAAAAATACTGGCAGTTTATAAACTGAAATTGACATTAAGCAGTGTCTGAGGAAGTTTTGAGTGTGCACAGTAGCTGAGTCTGTAGAACGCGGGCCTTATGTGCAGGAGATCGGGAGTACGGTTCCCGGCTGAGTCAAACCAATGGCTCACAAAATTGATACTTGTTGCTTCGTAGTTTGGGGCTCAGCATTAATAGGATAAGGCAAGGACTGGTTAGCTCATTGTCAGGATAATGTGTCTCAGTGGGATATTAGGTCATGGTGCTGGTGACCTTATTTCCCAGTGAAGCAGCACTATAAAGTCACCATTATTGTGCAGTCACAATTCAATACCCGTCCTGCTATGACCTTAGATGTTGCCAGGACGTAAAACTCCACCAACCAACCGAGGAAGTGGCGACTATTTTTGGTAGGTTTTGAGAATGGTGCCTTGGAGAGTGATGTGGGGTGGTGGATGGGAGAGGAATACTGCAGACACACTTATAACCTGATATTTAGTTTTGATAAATACCACAGGGATCTCACTCGTCTAGGCTGCTAGTGCATTGGGCCAGCCTCAGGTGACGCTTCTAGCCTGTTTGTGGCGCTTATAAGGGTATTTGGTGTGGGAGTGTGCGAGCGTAGCGCAATCCCTCACTGTGATGCGGACCTACCCAGTGACTGAGTACCATGGTAGTCTGGAGCTACATCACCTCACTTCCGCCTCTATGCAGTGCCCATCCGAGTGGTGTTCTTTGGTGTCAGGCATACCCAACACATAACCACGTCATCACGTAGCTGACCACCTGTAGAGGCTTCAACCTCATCAAACCCAGTGAATTGCACTATTGTGCACAGCATATCTCACTCCCTAATACGACCATAGATGTTGCTAGGACAGAACCCATAGGGGCTCAGCTGCATATATAATATAGCGGTTGTTGGTACGTACACAGTGGTCCCGGCAGAAGGCTGCACCATTGATTATTGGTTTCTGGAGAAACGTCGATACTGTGGCTGGGGGAGGGTAGTGGGGAGGGGAGAGGTTGCACTAAACTGGTCATTATGTATGCGAGGGCAGGTGGGGGAGGTGAATATTATATACTTACGCAGACTGCCTTTACATTATGATGCTGACCAGATGCGGTGCCTAAATCAGTAAGTGCTCTGGCTAGCTTCCCTAATGGAAGATCATGGGTTCGAACCCTGACCGAGTTAAATGAATAAGTTACTAAATTGATAATTGTCGCTACCGATCCTGGTGCTCGGATTTGGTATGGACAGGCTTTCCTGATGTCAGGATAAGGTGACAGTAGAATATCAGGTCATGATGCTGATGGGCTGGTTTCCCAGTGGAATAGCACTATTAAGTTGTCAGGAGTGTGCACTGTCACAAGTCGTAATAGTCCTGATATGACCTTAGGAGTTACTAGAATGTAAAGCCCAAAGAAACAAACATATGAACCCTGTGAGAGATGTTAGAAAGATTACGGATTTTAGCACTGTTCTGATAAAAGCAGTCGTCTTTTAAAAAAGAGATTAAAAAGATTCAATTTTATAAGCACTGGGTATATTTAATTTGCACAATCGGATGGTTTCTGCCATAGTTTTTATATAAATATATACCAGATGATCATCATAGTGTACTTTCTACTTTACTTTAGTTTGAAGTAACGTTTATAATGAATGGCTAACTTTAGACATATTTGAAATGAAAGCGAAATGTTGGACATTATTGGCTACAGCAGTATCAGGTCCTAGTAAATTTAATTATTATTCCCTTCGATGCAGCAAGAGATGTTTAATAAATGCGCCAGTCTCTAAGTTGGATGTGATGGCTTAAATCTATATCAGTGTTTTGGTTTCGAAAATGTGATGCTTTCATCGAACTACTGTAAGTGGGTTAACTCGATATGGCGATGATATGGATATATTTTATTTTAACAGGAGGCAGATTTATTGAACTTGTTGGTGATGGGAGTCAGGTATGATGTACAGATGAACCTCGATCCAACGGACACCCATGCAACGGATTCGGATCCAACGGACACAATCCGCTAGAGTTAATATTAGGGAACAGTATCAGCGAGGCAAGCAGTTGAAACTTGACACATTTTTTAAACGCACTTCCCACGATTATTCGATGTTGTTGTTTGTTGTTGTTTTACATCCTAGAAACATCTAAGTGATCGTGGGTAGCACTCTTTATGAACCTTAGATCTGTATTTTGTGTTTATTTTCGTACCCGCCGGAAAATTTCGTCGCTGCAACGGACAAACGGCTCTAATGGACAACTGCTCCCCCCTATTAGTCCGTTGAATCGAGGTTCATCTGTATACAAATTACAATGGCGCCATTGGCTGGGTAAGAGGAGGTTGAGGCCTGTACTTTGTGATGAAGTGGTGAGGGAGGGAGTAACTTGAGGTGTTTTGCATGCCTGACACCAAGGAACACTACTCGGATGGGCACTGTATCGAGTCAGAACTGAGGTGATGAACTCCAGACTCCCATTGTATTCAGTCACTGGGTAGGTCCGCATCCCAGCAAGATAGATGTGGCCCTTAATGAGAAACCTCAATAAACAAACAAACCATAGCACCAGTCTGTCCATTCCATACCAATACATATCCAATGAGACCTCGTTTAACTGGTCATTGGTGGATCTAATATTGGCGCGTTGCCTGGTTCACTCGGTTAACTTACTTTCTCTCACTCTCGCTCTCTACCTCTGTCCCTCTCTCCCCCCGTCCCTCTCTTCCTCCGTCCCTCTCTTCCTCCGTCCCTCTCTTCCTCCGTCCCTCTCTTCCTCCCTCCCTTTCACTCTCAAACGCTCACACACTTACACTCGCTCTCACCCCTCTCGCACTCACTCTCACACTCGCTCTCACCCCTCTCGCACTCACCGATCTCACTCTCACACTCGCGCCCACCCCTTTCGCACCCACCCCTCTCACACTCACCCCACTCACACCTCTCACCATACGAAACCAAGCCTGTCCTCTCCCCCATCCCCTTTTCATATACTACACACCGACTGGCCATTCCACCATGTTATTAGCGACTGCCATCGAACAGCACTCTATAATGAAGTCAAGTAAATGAAAACTGATGCCAGCAGTAGACACATTCACGCACTATTTCACATGCACACATGTTCATATGGCTACCTTCACACGTGGACACATTATTTAACATTAACACACCAACAAGCACACGCACATACACATCCATGCACCCATACTGACATGTATGTACGCATGTATATTCACACACACACATGCACACAGACACACACCGATACGCATATATGTAGATATGTACCCCACAATATACCCATACTGACATGTATGGATGTGTCATAGGGGGTGATGAAAATGGGAATATTGCGCCTAGAGCGAGACTCGAACCCACATCTCTTTGCATTCCGGGCCAGTGTGCTAACCATTACACCACCTAGGCTCCCTGATATCACCATACTATCCACACCTACCTGTCTATGCGGCTCCTTGCCTGATAGGTCAGTGCAGACCACTACACATGCATGTATCTATACATTCACAGACATACATGCACACGGACATACACCGACACGCATATATATATGTACACATACACACATACATCAGGGATGAAAGATCTCCGCGGTTTCGCGGATTTCCGGGATTCTTTATATTCACCGATTAACATTAAACAACATTTGTTAAAATGGGATGTATATGACACAGTTGGGTGGCTCGAATCCCGTTCTTATATGACCTTAAATGTGGCTAGAACATGAAACCTAAACAAGAAAGTGTTAGGTATGGGTGATATTACAATCACAACAAGGCTAGTTGAAACCTGACTTCCGGTATTTTTCCGCGATTCCCTGACAGTGCTAAGTCTATGGGAGAAGATCCGCGTTATCGCGGAAATTCGCCGTCGGTGTAATAATTTTGGCTTGTTTTCCGCGGTTTTTGCTGGATACCACTTCCATCCCTGATACATGCACCCATCCTTACATTTATTCACACACATGCATGCACACATTCGCACATACTGACATGCATCAGGGACCTAGCTTGGGATTTCCAGGTGGTACGCAGAATTTGTTGGCGATGGAACAAAACGCTATTGGAATATAAAACGTCCTCTTTTAAATTAAAACAAAATATATATATTTGTAATCTCAGGAGTTTTGCAGCTGCGTACCTGCGTATACATGTGCGCACACATAGATACAGCCACATGCACACTTTTACATGCACACACAACCATGCACACTGGCACCCACAAAACCATGCACACCGGCACCCACAAAACCATGCACACTGGCACCCACACAACCATGCACATTGGCACCCACACAACCATGCACACACACTGGGACCCACACAACCATGCACAAACACACAGGCACACAAATGCACGCACACTGGCACACACACACAGGCACACACATGTGCGTTCATGCGCGCCCACTTTGCCGGATGGGTGGGGGCTGAAGGAGCAGGCCGTTCTGCTCCCTGAGCTTCCAGCAGCCTGAAATATTCAGCACAGATCGATGCGTATTGATCGGGTGTCGATTGATTCCTGTGTGCGCCGTGTCACGGGGAGGTAGGTGTGTGTGTGGGGGGGGGGGGGGGGGGGGTGCTGCGAAGGTGGGCGTGGCCACGTCGGACTGCAGCAGCAGGCAGAGTGTGCTCACCAACACCGACAATACTGCACAGTGCACAGACACTGTGCAGGCTGTGTTATTCCCATTTCCGCGGAATGATTGTGATTATCAGGCTCGGATACCTTGGTTCCACGCGGAATTGTCGTTATTCTGGAAAACTGCAGATTCCTCTACAAAATTTCCAATATTTAGTCCTCATTGTTTGATCTAAGCATAGGATTAAATATGACGGACTTTGAACATACAAATTGTGCATATTGGTATTTATTTAGCATATTTCTATATATCTTTGTTTTAAAATTGTTTTTTGTAAATTTGTCTCCGTAAAGGTTGTATGTATAATCTGTATTATGTCTGCATGAAGAAATTTAAAATTAAACATTCTGATAATATCTTTTTGTTGTTAATGGATTGTTGGAAGGTCTGTTTGTGTGTGCCTGTATATTTAAATATTACTGAATGAAGGATCTCTATATTTTTACTGATTTCCGAATTTTTCCATGATGAAATGCTCCTCAATGGCTTAAGTAGCACTGCTAGAGAATCATAGATAAATTACCAGAAGTAAGATTTCTTTAGGTGTTTCCTTTGGTTTGTTGTTTTTTTGTTTGTTTCAGAGGAGACTTTCATCACTTTAGGTTTATGTAGCCCTGCTGGAAAAATTTATACGGAAGTGAGATTTTTATGACTTAATTTTGTTATTAGAGGTGACTTTAGATATAGATCTCTTCTTGCCGATTACCACTTTTTTCCATTAAAAAAAAAGCTGGTGGCCCGACAAAGGCAAGCACTACTAGAGAATTTGAGATAAATTATCTTAAATAAGATTTTCACCTTACAACAACCAAAAAGAAGAAAAGAAAAAAAAAGTATCTAAGTAGCATTGCTGAAATATCGTAGACAAATTACCGGAAAGCCAGATTTCATGGCTTTCTTTTTGTTAGAGGTAACTTTTGTAACTTTAGTTATCTGTGTTTGCCCATTTCCACATGTTTCCATGAAAAAGCAGATGGCCCCCCCTAAGGTTCAAGTCGCACTGATAGAGAATTGTACAAAAAAGTATCCAAAGTTAGATTTTCATGGGTGCGATTCTTCCTTCCCCCACCCCCCTTTGTGTGTGTGTGTGTGTCGGCAACTTTGATCACTGATATAGGTCGAAGCGGTGCTTCCACCATCGCTTAGTTTACTGTCGCCCTGGATCGTTATGTGCGCGCATATATCATGCTCACCACATCCCACCTCAGTGCGCCATATCGATCTGTAGGGGCAGCAATGAGTCCCTCCCTCCAAACCCCCAGCACATCCCTATGGCGACGGCTGTTAGTTATTTACTTGGTGTGAGTTTTATTTATGAACCTGGGTGGTGTGTGGGTGGGTGAGCTCGTCAATGTAAGGTGCTTGCAAAATCTAAGAGGTGTAGCGTTAGAGGTGGTAGCTCAAACTGCCACAGAACTCTCCCAGAAAAGAGGGTGTCTGGGGTGTCTGCTGGGATGCACCATTGTGGGATTTACACATTTTTTATTTGCATATTGATGTTGATGTGTGCGTGTTATTTGCCCGTTTTTATGTGTTAATATAGTACTTGGCAAGGTTTTCAAGGAGAACCATGTGTCAATTGCTGTGTTGGCACCAGTAGTTCCTTTCCTTGACATATACTATCTATTGGGCCATTTTTTTCTACAGTGATCGGTCAATTCTGATACCTGAGTAAGGATATATAAGATGAATATAAAGCTGCAAGCCGGTTTAGGAATGGGCAAGCGCTGGTTGGCTCAACGTCAGGATAATATGACTGAATGGGATAATGTATTAAGCATGGTGCTGGTAGTTCTATATCTTATTGAGGGCAACACTATAATTGCTGATGAATGGATGCTTTCACAATTCGGTAAGTTGGCATGGTCTTCGACTCGTTGGTACATAGTCAGGCAGGCAGGCAGGCAGGCCGGTGCCCATGACGGTGGGACCGGCCGTTCGGTAAGTAGGGTGGCACGCATGTAGCTATGGCTGTTGAAGATTCTGACAGGCAGTGTAGGATTTGGAGAGGACTGGGACGGTTTGGAGGGGGGGTTGAGTGTAAGTGGGTGGGTGGATGCGGGGGAGGAATGGTTGTAATCCGTGTGGTGGCGGATTGGGTGTGCGCGTGCGTTGTGTGTGTGCGCGTGTGTGTGGGAGGGGCACTGATTCGGGCGTGTCTATATACGGGTAATATTGGCATTATGGTGTGCGTGGGGATTATGAATTAAGACTAGTAGTAGTAAGTCTGGCACAGTGCAGTAATTCCCAGTTTGAGATAGGATTAGAGGCGTAGTATATAACGGAAATAGCGTGGAATTAGAACATGTGGTTCTGTTGTATTGTTGCGTCATAACTGACTTCTGAAAATGTTATGGCGGTGAGAAATGATAAGGGTAAGATTTTGAAGTGACTGACCCAGAAATGGCTGGCCTGTGCCTATCCATTACTATTGTAGTAGGCTGCACTCCCCTCAGTTCTTTGACTGGTTAGCTCAGTGTCAGGTTAATGTGACTGAGTGGGATATCGGGTCATGGTGTCAGCGGCCTGATTTCCCAGTGTGGCTGCACTATAAAGTGGCCATGAGTGCGCAGTCACAAGTCGCTACCCGTCCTGATATGACCTTAGATGTTGCCAGGACGTCAAACTCAAACAAACAAACCTCAGCCCTTTTCACCCATAGGCGTGCTAAGTTGATTGCATTGAGGAAGCTATGTGGTTCTGTGTTTAGGATATTCGCCCTGGAATGGCAGAAATCTTGGTTGGAGTCCTGTGCTAGGCGTGGTGTCGCATATGTTGGCAACACCATTAGTCATTACAACACTGGTTTTATGACTAGAAAGGTATACATCCTGCAGGATCTATGGTTGGTTGGTCAACCTGCTTTGTGTCTGTACATATATAAGTACATTGGGTATTTATTGTCTTAAGCAGTAAATCCGGCTTGTGGATGTAGTTCTTTTAAAGGGCTTAGAGATTCCAGGGGGCACAAGTGTAGGACGCTGAATAGGTGGCCGATGGTTGGTTGATTGCATCAGGAAGCCTAGATAGTCTAATGTAAAGATGCTCGCTCCAGAATGGAGGAAATCTTGGGCTTAAATCCTGCTCTAGGCAAACATCACCATCACAACACTGTCATCTTGTTAATCGGTGTATTCTGAACCAGATTTGGTATCTATGTGGGCAGAGAGTGGTTCTTGGACAATAGACGAATTCCACCACCAATTCGCCCTCCCAGGTCAGTGGAAGAACTAATGTGGGTTGCAGGATGTTATATAGAAACGGTCTTATAGATGATTTCCACCACCAACCTGCCCCCAGATGGTAGTGGCAAAGATTAATGTTGTGGATAGCAGCTCATGGTGCAGCATGCTATGTGAAACACGGTCTTATAGATGATTTCCACTACCAACCTGCCCTCTGATGGCGGTGGCTGGAAATATGTGACTAGCAGCTCATGGCGCATCTTCTGTCGAAAGGTTAACTGGTGCAGCGGAGAGACATGGCCCACAGTACAAGAACAAATTGAACACCTAATCCTTAGTCCTTAATCCTTTAATCCTTCCATCCATCAACAAAACCTCAGTTGGACCCTTTGGCGAAAGAGCACAGTGCAGTCGTTACCCTTGGGGAGGTGATTCCTCTTCCGCCATTGTGCGAGTAAGCCTGAGGCTAATGATTAGAGAGACATGCAGTCAGGTATTTGTCATAGTGCCTGGTGGCTTTGGATTCATTGGCATTTCTTAAAGCTGCCGACGTGGCGGCTAATCAAATCTTAAAGCTGTATAATCCGATGAAAGCATTTACAATATTCTAAACCAAAGCACTTGCCTAGATTTGATCCTACATATATATATATCCAACTTAGATACTGGTTCACTCATTAAAGTTGCATGGTCCGTTGGCGTTTTAAATATATTTTAGTTTTTTTTTAGAGAAATACATCAAATTGATCGTTATAACCTACTAATCATTAGTCCGGAGTAATTTTTGATGGGAAAATGCTAATTTTGAAGCAATTTAATGTGAAAGAACCCAAAATACTTTTGGCAAGCTTTCTAAAAGTCCTCAAGCTATGACACGTATTGACGTCTCGCGATGACCACGTGATGTTGAATGACCTAATTCAAATCTAGCCTGGTCTCCTGGTATTTTCTACGAATGGCACCATTGCACCATCATTTGTTTGTTGGCACGTGATGTGATGTGGGCAAGTCACTCACTGACTTATGTGTGATGTGGGCTGACCTATTGATGTAGTTGTGGTAGGTTATGGGATTCAAACCCATGAATTTGAAACTTGTTTTAGAGCTGCATGGTCTGATGAAGCATAATTTTGTTGGTCAAAATCAAACCACATACTTACATTTGATCTTATATTTCCAACTCAGATGGGACAATGATAGACTAAAAATCTGAAGATACCCAGTTTGTGTGTGTGGGTGGGTGGGTGGTGTGTGTGTGTGTGTGTGTGTTTTGGTGTTTTTTTTTGGTACATCATTTGATTAAGCTGAGGAATTTTCAGTCACAGACAATTTGATCTTACTATTTCCCGTGCTCCTAACCCTATCATAGTAATGCAGAATACCAAGCTGGATAGCGACATGTATCAATTTTTAAATCATTGGTTTGACTCAACCAGGATTCAAACCTAAGGGTTTGAATTCCATGACCTAACAAAATGGCAGGCGGGTGCTCTACTCATTTGGCCACTCTATCTCGCTTTTTACTATATCTAGCTTTCTACGTTCTACTCTATACTGACCCACTGCAGACTAGGCCAATGGCACCATGATTCAATTTCCCACTCGGCCACATTATCATATATTTAATTTTAGTCACATCGCATAATTAATCACATTGGGTATACATATTAATTTATTGATGTATTTGTGCATCTGTAAATAAAACATACTCAATGTTTTATAAAGTAGATTTAAAAGAAGTAGCCAGCAGACCGGATTCAAAGTAACTAGAAGGGGTTGAGCAGCCTGTTCCAATTTTGGTACACCATGGGATTCGAACCCTGGTCAAGTCAAACCAATGACTTAAAAATGTATTCTTGTCGCTACCTCACCTGGTATTCAGCATTATTAGGATATGGCAAGGAGCAGTGAAATGAGGAAGACCAATTGTCTGTGATTAATCAACTGATGTACAAAAAACAACAAACTGGGTACCTTCCGATTTTCAGTCTAACATTTTCCCATCTGAGTTCGAAAAATAGGATCAAATGTAAGTATGTGGTTTGGTTTAGAAAAATTGTTGTATGACCATGCAACTTTATATCAGCCCATGCTATGATGCCAGCAATACTGCCACTGGACATCCTGGAACCTGACTAGTAACTTGGAATGAGGGTCAAGGCTAATGATTCCACGAGATTGACCTAATTGCAGTGTGTGATGGCTTTCTCAAAGTAGCTGTTCACAGGGGTGAGGTAGTAAATTCACTGATTATTCTACATATGCCGTCTCAAATCACTAGTTAATGCACCAAAATCTAAGCTGGGTATATATAATCAAATGAAGATACATGTTTTGGTTTTGAAAAATAAATATTTCATCCGACCATGCAACTTTAAACAAATGTTGCAGTATAGAAGGAATACTGAGTCAATTTAATAGAACCTTTCACCGCTGATAAAGCCTGCGGTGTCCAGCATTTCAGTGTGCAGTAAAATAAATGTTAAGTGTCATTTCAAAAATCTCCAAAGTGAACCCTTTCAAATAAGTTACCTCAAACTAAAGGAAAGTAGATTATAATGATTACCTTAGTATATTTATCTAAAAAAAGATGTCAGAGACTCAAGTGCATCGGATTATGCAACTTTAATATGATTTGTAACCTTCTATAATTTGAGGAATAGGACTTATATTATCTTATGGCATTTTACCTTAATAGTGCAACCCACAATCATTGTTTTCTGTCGCTTGATCCGGGCATGGGGCTATGGTTCAGGGTATATGACCTGTGCGAGTCATGCCTGTCTGCTTCCCGCGCCGTTCTAGCTGAAAATACTCGTAATATATACCACCATCTTGGAAGGCATAGCCAGACACCGATATGGGGGAAATCCGTTTTAATGAATTGCAAATATTCTAGGAATTAAGGTACTTGTGGTGGAAGACAACTTGAATCTATTCAACTTACAGAATTGGTTGGTTGGTTTGTTGGTTGGTTGTTGGAGTTTTGCGTCCTTGCACCATCTAAGGTCATATTAGGATGGGCACTGACTTGTGACAGTACATACTCATGGCAACTTTTATAGTGCTGCCCCACTGGGAGACCAAGCTGCCAGCACCATGACCTGATATCCCACAAATTATCCTAACACTGAGGAAACCAGTATTTACCCTATCCTAATAATGCCAAGCGCCTGGCTAGGAGGCAACAAGTATAAATTTGTAATTCATTGGTTTGAGTCCACCAGGGTTCAAGGAAGAGGAGGGCTGAGATAGCGGGGCAATGAATGTGGTGTCCGCCAGGGCTATGGCCTATGGGCTCAGTGGTGGGTGGGTGGGTGGGTGGGTGAGTGGTAGGTGTGTGCGCGCGTGAGGAGAGATGTGGGTAGAGAGGTAATGGATGTGGTTCATGGGTGGACAGTGTGTAATCCATTGCTGGGGCTATCCAGCCTGTGGGCTCAGCGGTGGGCGGGGGTAGGGGTGAGGAATGGGGTGGGTGTGGTAGTAAATGAATGTGGTTCATGGGTTTGTTTGTTTGTTGTTGTTTTACGTCCTAGCAACATCTAAGATCATATCAGGATGGGTACCGACTTCTGACAGTGCGCACTCATGGCGACTTTATAGTGCTGTCCCTCTGGGAAACCAGGCCGCCGGCACCATGACCTGGTATCCCACTTAGTCACATCCTGACACTGAGCACAACAGCCCTTGCCCTGTCCTAATAATGCCGAGCGCCTGGCTAGGAAGCGACAAGCACCAATTTTCAAGTCATTGGTTTGACTCGAACAAGGTTCGAACCCACGATCCCCCGATCGTTGGACAATATGTAATCCATTGCTGGGGCTATCCAGCCTGTGGGCTCAGCGGTGGGCGCGGGTGGGGGTGAGGAATGGGGTGGGTGTGGTAGTAAATGAATGTGGTTCATGGGTGGACAGTATGTAATCCATTGCTGGGGCTATTCAGCCTGTGGGTTCAGTGGTGGGTGGAGTGGGAGTGAGGAATGGGGTGGGTGTGGTAGTAAATGAATGGGTGGACAGTATTTAATCATTGCTGGGGCTATCCAGCCTGTGGGTTCAGTGGTGGACGGGGGTGGGGGTGAGGAATGGGGTGGTGGTGGAAGAGGGGGGTAGTAAATGAATGTGTGGTGGTGGAGGAGGGGGGTAGTAAATGAATGTGGTTCATGGGTGGACAGTATGTAATCCATTGCTAGGGCTATCCATCCTGTGGGCAGCAGCGGTGGGTGGGGTGGGGGTGAGGAATGGGGTAGGGTAGTAAATGAATGTGGTTCATGAGTGGACTGTATGTAATCCATTGTTATGGTTTTCCAGCCCGTGGGCTCAGCGATGGGTGGAGATGAGGAATGCGATGGGGGGAGGAAATGAATGTGGTACATGAGTGGACTGTTTGTAATCTATTGCTATGGTTATCCAGCTTGTGGGCTCAGTGATGGGTGTGTGGGTAGTAGGTAGGTGTGAGGGGCGGAGGGGAGGGGTAGAAAGGTAATGAATGTGTTTCATGGGTGGACTATGTAATCCATTGCTGTGGCAATCCCGTCTGTTTGGGGTTTGTTTGTTTGTTTGTTTGTTGTTGTTTTACGTCTGTCCTAGCAACACCTAACATCATATCATGACGGGTACTGACTTGTGACAGTGCGCACTCATGGCCACTTTATAGTACTGCCAGCACCATGACCTGATATCCCACTCAGTCACATTATCCTGACACTGAGCCAACCAGTCCTTGCCCTATCCTAATACTGCCGAGTGCCTGGCTAGAAAGTGACAAGTATCAATTTTTAAGCCATTTGGTTTTACTCGACCAGGGTTTGAACCCACAAACCCATGGGATACCCCGATCTCCCAAAACAGGAGACGGACACTCAACTCATTCGGCCATCCCGTCTAGTGCTGTTGGGTGTTGGGGGAAGAAAGGGTGTTGGGGTGGGGGTGAGGAAGAGGTGGGGGGTGAGGAAGGGTGTTGGGGTGGGGGTGAGGAAGGGTGATGGGGTGGAGAGGGGGGAGTAAATGAATGTGGTTCATGCGTGGACTGTATGTAATCCATAGCTGTGGCTATCCCGCCTGTGGGTTGATGGTAGGTAGTGTGTGGGGGGAGGGGGGTGTAATGAATGTGATTTCGGGTCAACTGTATGCAATCCATGGCTGGGGCGATCCAGCCCGGAGGCTCAGTGGTGGGTGGGTGGGTGGGTGGGGTGGTTCAGGGTTGTACTGCCCTGTGTGCACAGTGCGATATCGATCTATCCGTGCCCTGCCAAGGTTTCGTGTCGGATCCCGGCCTAATGGCCCGGCGAGTCGTGGAGGCAGTGCAACATACATGTAGGCTGACTAATTCTCCCTAGGTTGCCTTATCTGTATTACCCCTTATCGTCATTACAGTGAACTATTTCCAATTATCTTTCAGGTGAGTTCTCTAGATGCGACTAGCAAAGGAAACGAAGAGAAAAAAAGGTAACAGTTAATGCATTCAGGGGAAGAGGAATTCTTCATCAGGGGCACTGTTCTTGGTGCATTTGTGTCGTAGGTAGTTATCGTTTGCTCATTTTTGTTTAACGTGAGGCATTTTGCTTGTTTTCGAAGAAAGTTATTGCAAGATCAATTTAGGTCAAATTAGTTCTGTAGTAAACCATTCATTGTTGTTTACTAAATACTCAAATAATACTGGTGGCATATTCTGTACGATGATATCTGGTGGTCTAACTGGTATGATAAAATTGGTATCATACCTTGTAAATCAGAAAAATGGATCAACTTTGTTTAGCAATAAAAAGGCCTGATTTATTGTAGTATGAAAATACAAGTTTTCAACAAAAATATCAGGTCTTATATACACAGTGTTATTTAATATATTGATTAACAGGTGATGGTTAAGCGTTATTGTTAGTAGCAGCGGTCATATTCATGGGAAAAGTTAGTCGAATTTACTCCATCACTAGTTTCATGAACAACATTGTTTTTATCACATTTATGTTTCCGTTCAAATTTAACCAAGATGCATTTAAATTAAACTTACTAATGCTCAAAATGGCTAACATTTGAAGGCTAGAGTCCTTTAATATAACGACACTATCATCCCAATATGGGGTTTGAGTGCTTGGAGTCTGTGGACTAGACATCGATGCCTCAGCCGATACTCAACTGCAGTTCCTCGTGCTTCGACCCACATGTTGAGCGATATCTGATTAGTATTGTTATTTAAATGCTCTTTAAAATTGTGTATTGGGATTTTACATCGTAGCAACATCTAAGGCCATATCAGGATGGGTACTGACTTGTGACGGTGTGCACTCATGACGACTTAATAGTGCTGTCCCACTGGGAGTGTGGGTCACTGGCACCATGACCTGATATCTCACTCAGTCACATTATCCTGATCCTGAGCAAACCAGTCCTTGCCCTATCCTATTAATGCTAAGCACCACACTAAGTAGTGACAAGTGTCAACATTGCTTTGACTCGGCCGGGTTTTGAAGTCACCCATCACTCTTCTTACCGATTTGGCCATTCCATCCAGTCTTTTTTTGTTGTTGGTTTTTCAAAGGGTCTATTCTACATTATGAAGGAATAAACTACTTCTAATTTAGTATAGGGTTGGTTGTTGGAGTTTTACGTCCTGGCAACATCTAAGGTTCAATTAATGTCTAATTTAGTATAAAAACTACATACATATAAGGTGTATACATAGTTATATATATTTCCGCCTTACACCTCTTCTAATATGAAATATGGAACTGTGGTGCATGTGTTTGTGCTTTGGGTATTGTATTCCTCTCACAATAAGAATTACGATCGTCTCACTCTCTTCATCTCAACATACAACTGAAGTAGCGATTTACCTTGTATATATGAGATATGATGTGCAGGACAATCTCGTGATGTTTTGATGAACAATGTATGAGGTGGATGCTTAATGGAATAAAAAGTTACAGGTGGTGGTGGTGGTGGTGGTGGTAGCTGGGAGGAGGCAGGAGTACGCCCGACGGTGGGGGGGTGGGGGGGGGGGAGGTCTGGTTGATGGAATAATAGTTGGTTGGTGGGGTGGAGGTCTGTTTGGTGCAACGGTATTAGGTGTATGCACTTAGGGGGTAGATGTTGAGCTTTACCCATCCATGTCTTGTTTGGTGCAATGAGATCAGACGTGTATGGGGGGGGGGGGGGTGAGGGGAGGGGGCATTTAGCTGTATGTTTAGGTGTGTGGGGAGGGTGGTGTTCGGTGAATGGCTTGATGTTTTGGTGCAATAGCAATAGTTTTACGTTGATGTAAAGGGGTAGGCGGATGGAGGAAGCTGGCTGTTTGAGACAAGATGTATTGAGGCATTATGAGACCCTGGAGAGGTGAACTCACCCGCTGGAGTAACCTCGACCCCTGGAGCTGCCCACCTCGAGGTCACCCAACCAGTATTGAGGAGAGAGGGTGCAGCCGGCTGGTGGGAATCCATGAGAGATCAGTAACCACATACCTACTCATTATACAGCACCCACGTGGTACCTGCACTTAGCAGACACCCCCCCCCCCTCCCCCCCAGTGTATTCATGTACAGCAGTAGGACTTGTCTTCAGCGAACCCCTGCGTTGGGTTAACACATTGTCAATGCACAAACTGTTTTTGTCTCGTCTGATGACAAGAGACGTGCTTTGTGAGGATAACATTGGTCTGGATACAGAGATGTCCTTTGAACTTTGAAGGTGTGTACTCTCGTGTGTGTGTTTATGTGTGGTGTGGTGTGGTGTGTGTGTGTGTGTGTGTGTGTGTATATATGTGTGTATATATGTGTGTGTGCGAGCGCAAATGTTTGGCGGTACAGTGAGGGAGGGGGGGTAGTGGTGCGTGCACAGACGGGTGGTGCCCCCAACGGATCTGAGATTGACTAGGTTGGAACAGTAGATAACTAGAACAAGGCTCCTCCAGTCAATGACTATGGGAGGAGTTAAGGCTGAGGAGCAGGTGGAAGCTTCGGGCCTTATTATACTCGTATAATGTTTATACAGCATATATTGGCGGTAATGTGCATTACACACTGACCAACTGGAGCAACGTTCCAGCAGGGAGGGTGTGAATGGGGTGCCTGTAGGGTGCATGTGTGGAGTAATGTGCGTGTTCAGAGTTTGCTTGTCCCTCAGAAAGTCCCAGCACGCCGGGTCACAGCTTCAGCTTACACAGGGAAGTTAGGTTGGCGCCGTCCCACCCATATCCTTCACAATAGATGCTATGCTTTTAAACGCACTTTGCACCTCTAAACTTATGCCTCCTATTGACACGATTTGTTTCGATTCTTGCCAGGCATTTCTTTCTATTGTAGATTGCAGTGAAATTATCCACACACAAAGATTTAAATTAGATAAAATACCACTCTGTGTATGTGTATTAACCACCTCCCCGACCTTCCAATATGTGAGCTGTAGGTGGGACCTGGCACGCTGAATCCCAGCTTCAGTCTTTGCTGAGGGACCAGCAGAACACGGACTACTCGTACGGAGGAGGGATGGGGGAGGGGGGGGGGGGGTTAGTTTATTGATTTATTGAGGCTTCCATGTCCCAGTTCTGAATACTCGGATAATTTTGGGGTGGTGTTTTTTTGTGTCATTCTTATACCTTGTTTAAAGACAGTTTCATTTAAAGTTGCATAATGCGGCAGTTTTGATTTTCGGCCATTTAAAAAATAATATATTTATATCATATTACGTTGATCATTATAATGTATGCTATTTTACTTTTAAGTAGCTTTTGATTATTTTAAGAGGTTAACCTTAGAATTATTTAAAGTGAAAACATCGAAATGCTGGATATCATAGGCTTCATCAATAACAGTTATTATTAAATTGAATTATGCACCAGTATCTAAGTAGAATCAAATCTCAAAATATATTTTGGTTTAGAAAATGTTATGCTTTCCTCGGTCTATGCGACTGTAAGTAATAGTAATTGATCTGACTGACAAGCTACAGCAATCATATCGGCGCCCACTGCATGGCCTATATACAAGGGGCTACACCATTCGATTTAAGATGGAAAATCGAAAACTAGCACCAAGCAACACCTGTGGCCCACTGCTTAAACTAGGTCGGAACCGTTTGTACTCAGGACAGATAGCGCGTACTGGTGAGGCACCTCGTGTTGCGCCGATGGGGGGCAGAAGAGCAGCTGGAGAACAGCATTTGGATAGGGGAGAGCAGCTTTGTGACATGGAATATCGTAGAGCAATATTTGGGGACAAGAATCATCTTGTGATAAGCTTATGTAGACAGGAAGGAGCGGCTTGTGGATAGGGGAGAGTAGCAGATCGTGGTCAGCAAAGAGCAGATCATGGATGGGGAGAGCAGATTGGGGATTGGGGAGAGCAGAGGATAGGGGAGAGCAGGTCGTGGATTTGGAAGAGCATGTCATGGATTGGAGAGAGCAGGTCATGGCTTGGGAAGAGCATGTCATGGATTGGAGAGAGCAGGTCGTGGATTGGGGAGAGCATGTCATGGCTTGCGAAGAGCATGTCATCGATTGGGGAGAGTAGGTTGTGGATAGGGGAGAACAGGTTGTGGATAGGGGAGAGCAGCGGCTTTTGGGGAGAATAGAACAGCTTGTCGGGGAAATGGGACATTTTATCGACAGAGACAAGCAGCTCGTGGGGAGAATGGAACAGCTCGTGGGGGGGGGGGGGGGGGGGGGGGGAGATAGTTGATAGAACAGCTCGTGGAGAGAATGGAGCGTAGGCAGGGACGAGCCGCTCATGAGGAGGATGGAGCAACTCGTGGTAGCGGAGATGTGTGCGTGGCACCGCAGTAAATAAGCGCGACGGGATCAGCTCGAGGCGACCCCGACGTGATGTACACGTAATGGGCGGTCACTGGCTGCGGCCGCGGGGGGACGTCGGCACCGGTCAGCCATCATGTCGAGTTGAGGCTCAGAATCCCCTTGGTCTGCCCCTCCCCTCCCCTCCCCTCCCCTCTCACCCCCTCCCCTCCCCTCCCCTCCTCCCCTCGCCTCGCCTCCCCCTCCCCCTCCCCATCCCCTCCCCTCCCCTCCCCTCCCCTCCCCCTCCCCCCTCCCCTCCCCCCTCCCTTCCCTTCCCCTCCCCTCCCCTCCCCTCCCCTCCCCTCCCCCTTCCCCTCCCTCCCCTCGCACTCCCCCTCCCCTCTCCTCTCCCCCTCCCCTCTCCCCTCCCCTCCCCCTCCCCCTCCACTCCCCTCTGGCAGCACCATCAGCGTATACTAATATGTGGTGCAAACGCCGCAGCACTAGCAGCGTATACTACTTACATGCCTTCACGGTGCCTACACGACACTATCAGCGTATACTACTAATACGCACTTCAAACGGCGCAGCACTATCAGCGTATACCAATATGTATGAAACCTGACTTCCGGGAATTTTCAGCGATTGCCTGACAATGCTAAGCCTATGGGAGAATATCAGCATTTCCGCTTTTTTTCCCGGAGGCCACTTTCATCCCTGTATATAGAAGCCCTTAACGGTGCAACGTCAGTGAACAAAAGCGAGGTACCTAGGTGGCGCCAGTAGCACAGCATCTGTTCCGAGCCTATTCACACTATTCATGCCGCGGCCATGTTCAAACCAGACCGACGCCACGTATGCGTCTGCGAGGTGCCGCAGTATGAAAAGTCATGTGAATAATTTTTCGATTGCCAATACCTCTCAAAATCACTCAAATTTGAGGGTATTCATTTGTGAAACTACCATATTCATCTTTGCATACATGTTTTCTATTTATTGGCCAATTTTCACGAAGATTGGGTGACCCTTGCATGGTGATTTTCCCATTCTTTAACTACAATGTGACTGTCAACTTCAAGTCTGCATAGTTATGGCGGTATCATGTAATGCAGCACTGTCAGCATAGTTATCTGTGCAACACAGTTAAACAACTAGTCTTAGTAATTACAAATTAATAAAAGCTTTAAAAGGGTTAAAATATATTTTTAAAATATATATATTAAGAAAGTTATGCAATTTTGAATTTAAGAAAAGATTGGCATCCAAGGTGAGCGACTTTGTTGACACTGCCTACTGAAATGCATTTGATCATCACTCAATCTAAATGAAAATTGACCAATGAATAGAAAAAAGGTATGCAAAAACGAATACGGTAGTGTCAAAAGTGAATATCTTCAAATTTTACTCCTTTAATTTCTGTAGTAGTCCATACACATCGGCACACAGCAGTGTCTTATGGCCATTTCCAATACTGACGCATACTCAGACTCGTTCTGATGCCGAATTATGTCACGCATGAATAGTGTGAATTGGGAGTCCATGAAGGAGTTAAATAATGAATATAGCTGTTATGTATGTGCGCATAATAGATTATGTAGCACAGCTATGACTACTGGGTTTATATACTGTGCGTAACAGTCTGTAGAATAGAGCTACCGAGTGGCGGCAGTATTGTTGACGGTATGTGGTTGCCTAGGGCAACAAACCAGCCCGCCTGAGCCCTCCTGCCCTACCCCATTAAAGCCCTCCAAGCGCCCTTACCGCCCAGTCCAAATCCAATCAGCCCCACTCTACGCAGGACCCTCGACGCCTTCGGGCCCGCACATGCAACGAGGCTTCTTTCTCGGCATTTCCCATCCCCAGTCTGTACCCCTGGGGATCCCACCGGGCGCGGTGGCCGAATCGGTAGAATGCGGACCTCGCGTACAGGAGATCGGAAGTTCGGTTCCCGGTCGAGTCAAACCAATCAATTATAAAAATTGATACTCATCGCTTCCTCGCCTGGTGCTCGGCATTAATAGGATAGGACAAGGACTGGTTAGCTCAGTGTCAGGACACTGTGACTGCGTGGGATATCGGGTCATGGTGCTGGTGGCCTGATTTCCCAGTGGGGCAGCACTATAAAGGCATCATGAGTGCACACGGTCACAAGTCAGTACCCGTCCTGATATGACCTTAGATATTGTCAGGACGTAAAACTCCAACAACAACCCCTCGTGGTCCGTACTCACCATGTCCCCTATAGGTCCGTTCGTTAATGCTCATTGCGCGTGCTTATGGCGCCTGTACGGCCACCCTCCTCATACTGTTACGTGTACACAGTGTCACCATAACAAAGTAATAGCACCTGACCCTTTGCCACCGGAGTGTGCAGCTTTAATGTGCCGCGCAAAGTAAACGTCGCCGTACGGATGTCCTAAGTGAGTTAGTGTGTGCGCTCTTATGTATTATATATAGATGGACACCCGGCCTGGTGGGGGGGGGGGGGGGGGGTCAGGGGCGGGGGCTTTAGCAGCAGCAGTCCCATCACACACACACACACTCACACACACACCACCACATACCTCGTTCTCCCAATTACAATTACACTACCCTCCCCCCCCCACACACACACCCTCCGATACACCACCAAACCACCATCACCACCATCACCACCATCACCACCAACACCGTACACTTCTCACAAATACTGCAACACACAAGTCTTCCCCTCCCTTCCCCTCCCCGCTACACAACCACATCACTACCATCGCTGTGCACTTCTCAATACCGCCACACTTGCACCACTACCACAACACTATCACCACCACACTACTTTAGCACTACTACCACCACCATCGCCACCACCACCACTACCTTACCACCACCATCACCACCACCACGACACATGCTTTCCTCTTCTAGCAAACAACCACAGTACACACATAGCCCACCACCAACTCAACCACCATACATGTACAACCACACACCACTTTTTGTCAAGATCGCGCCCCCCGCACACGCGCACACAACCACACACCACTTTTTGCAAAGATCCCCCCCCGCGCACACACACCACTTTTCGCAAGTACTGATCCCCCCCCCCCCACACACACACACACAGACACTCACACCTTTTTATTTTATTTTATTTTTATTGAGGCTATATTTATACTGTTTATAGCATATACGCCCGGGTACCCAGGCTTTTTTTTAATGTTGCATTTGGGTTACACCCTTTGAAGGTTATCCTAAGTGAGTTAGTGTGTACACTAGATATTAGGTTTGAGGGAGGGGGGGGGGGAAGTGGGGGCTTACACCGTAACATCACACATCCATACCTCCTCGCAAACACTGCCCCACCCACTCACATACCCACACCTACATTTACTCACACACCTGTTGTTGCGCTGAAATGACACTCCTTTGAATAATTGAGAGAGAGAGACAAAAAAATCGATGTCCATAAAAATAGCTATACGACTGTAGCAAATTATTTATCCTGGGTCGATATATCTTTATAAATGTGTGCTGTCAGTGTTTGTAGGCATTAGGTACAGCCTGATGTGGCATACACTGCTAGGGTGGACTGTGCGTCTACATTTGTGCTACCTGGTGTGTGGGTGGACTTGAGTGAGTGGAGTTAGGGCCGGGGGTGGGGGAGTGGGAGGGAGGAGGGGGATGTGCAATACTCAATAGTTACTAAGTTGTAATTCAAAACGGTAGACGGGTGGGTGGTTTCAACTTAATGAAGACATTGTATATGACCATCTGAAGTGAAACGTGCTGTTGTTCAGAGGTTTTCATTAAGTTTGTGACACTTTATTTTTAATGCTGTTGTCAATGTCATAAATTAGTGATGTAATTTTCTATATATTTACCTACATACATCCCAATAAGATACATAATGCCCAATATTAACATTTACTTTTGATCTAAACTTTCTGCCACATTATTGGGCTAAATGATGAGATACCGTAAATTGATGTACATGCATATATATATCTACATATAGTGGCAATACATTGCTTGAATTTTATTAAGATTTCTGCGACGGTTGTTATTGGCTTGACAATTTGCCATGAATTTGTGACACAGTGGTGGTATTTTTTTTTACGGTCAAACGAGCATGTGCTGCGATCATTAACAAACGGAACTAGAAGATCCAAGGGTGCAGTAGACTGGGATGGCAAACATCAGGACGAGCCTCATTGTAATGTAAGTGAGTATGTGGAGGCCCTGGGTAGAGTTGGGCTGATTAGATTCTATTTGTTTTTTTTAGTCTTTGACCTTTTCTCTTTCTTAACATAGTTCATCTGGATATCTCCATTCGATATAACTGGAATCAAGCTGGAATGGAATGGAGCTGGAGGAGAGGGGACGTGGTATGTTGTGCTGAAGAGGTTGGGTTTGATAATTAAACTCACAGTTCAGGTGGATTTCATTCCGATGCTTCTTAGAAACAGGGATGAAAGATCTCTGCGAAATCTCGGATTTCCAGGATGTGTTCAATCCTGCAGCACGATCAACATATAGGCCCTACTAGTACATTGTTTTACGCTGCAGCACCATCAGTGCATACTACTAATAAATGCTTCAAACGATGCAGCACTATCAGCATATACTACTAATAAAAGCTTCAAATGGTGCATCACTATCAGCGTATACTACTAAGACATGCTTCAAACGGCGCAGCACTATTAGCATATACCAATATATATGAAACCAGACTTTCGGAAATTTTCCGCGATTCCCTGACAGTGCTAAACCTATGGAAGAATATCAGCATTTCCGCTTTTTTATCCCGGGGGACCACTTTCATCCCTGTAGAATTAAATAGTAGTTTAGTACATTAAGTTAGTTCACAGTGTTGTTCCTTTGCTACAATATGTTATGGTCTAACATCCCCACCCTTCCCTATTATATGTTATGGTCAAGTAGCCTTATCCTCCTTACTCTTTGTTATGGCCCAGCATCATTCACACCAAATATAAAGGCTAAAACAAGGACAGAACAGCGAAATTAAAGCAACGACAACAATAACACTGTGGCTGTAATAAAGACACCAGCTGCAACAATAACAATAACAATGACGGCAACAATTGAACAACACGGCAGCAGCTATAATAATGACAGAAGCAGCTGCAACAATAGCAATGAGAGCAGCAATTCAACAACACAGCAATAATAATTACAGCAACTGCAGTAACAATAGCAATGAGAATACTAATTCAGTATGGCAGCAGCTATAATAATGACAGTAGCTGCTGCAACAATTGCAATGAGAATAATAATTCAACACGGCAGAAGTTATAATATTGACAGAAGCAGCTGCAATGACGGTGACGGCATCGTTGCCATCATTTCAGCTGCTGCAATGACAGCCACTGCAGCAGCAGCCATGGCAGCAGCAATAGTTGCAAGAATACTGCACTAGCTGCAAAAATACAGTCATAGCTGCAACAATACAGCAGTAGTTGCAACAACACAGCAGTAGCTGCCAAAACTACAGTAATAATCGCCGTAAAAGCGGCAGTCACAATAACCCAAAAAACGACAGTAGCAGTAGCTTCAATCCACCATCACTGTTTGTGTGCCTTGCTGTGTGTTCAAATACAAGGCGTATATTATGTGTCTATAGCTGGCCGCTCTACTTTTGACCTACTTCTTTAATGTAATTAAGCGCTCTCCGTCCGACCTATTGACAGCTTGTGGACGTGCACGGCCGAAGCTGGTATTGACAACCCGGGTAGGGGGGGGCAGCCGGGCTACTACCATCACTGCTCCCCCTCATTCACCACGGCTCGGCCGAAGCGCTACGTTCACTGCCCCCTCTCCACCCCACCATTTTCCGCGCCCCGCTCCCGCACCGTGGGGCTGCCATGAGTAGTAGATAGTCGGTGGTTATACGCTGGGTGAGTGGGCACACCACCACAACCCAACCCAACTCCGCACCGCACCGACCCCGCCCGGCACCGCGGGGGGGGGGGGGGGGGGGGGGCTTTGAGTAGTAGAGAGTTGGTGGTTATATGCTAGGTGAGTGGGCACACCCATCCCACTGCGCCCCGTCTGGAACTGTGGGGAGGCTGTGAGTAGTAGAGAGTCAGTGGTTATATGCTGATTGAGTGGGCACATCCACCCCACTGCGCCCCACCCGGAACTGTGTGGAGGCTTTGAGTAGTAGAGAGTCAGTGGTTATACGCTGGGTGAGTGGGCACATCCACCCCACTGCGCCCCGCCCGGAACTGTGTGGAGGCTGTGAGTAGTAGAGAGTCAGTGGTTATACGCTGGGTGAGTGGGCACATCCACCCCACTGCGCCCCACCCGGAACTGTGTGGAGGCTGTGAGTAGTAGAGAGTCAGTGGTTATACGCTGGGTGAGTGGGCACACCCACCCCACTGCTCCCCGCCCGGAACTGTGTGGAGGCTGTGAGTAGTAGAGAGTCAGTGGTTATACGCTGGGTGAGTGGGCACATCCACCCCACTGCGCCCCACCCGGAACTGTGTGGAGGCTTTGAGTAGTAGAGAGTCAGTGGTTATACGCTGGGTGAGTGGGCACACCCACCCCACTGCTCCCCGCCCGGAACTGTGTGGAGGCTGTGAGTAGTAGAGAGTCAGTGGTTATACGCTGGGTGAGTGGGCACATCCACCCCACTGCGCCCCACCCGGAACTGTGTGGAGGCTTTGAGTAGTAGAGAGTCAGTGGTTATACGCTGGGTGAGTGGGCACATCCACCCCACTGCGCCCCGCCCGGAACTGTGTGGAGGCTGTGAGTAGTAGAGAGTCAGTGGTTATATGCTGGTTGAGTGGGCACATCCACCCCACTGCGCCCCACCCGGAACTGTGTGGAGGCTGTGAGTGGTAGAGAGTCAGTGGTTATACGCTGGGTGAGTGGGCACACCCACCCCACTGCGCCCCGCCCGGCACTGTGGGGAGGCTGTGAGTAGTAGAGAGTCAGTGGTTATATGCTGGTTGAGTGGGCACATCCACCCCACTGCGCCCCACCCGGAACTGTGTGGAGGCTGTGAGTAGTAGAGAGTCAGTGGTTATATGCTGGGTGAGTGGGCACACCCACCCCACTGCTCCCCGCCCGGCACTGTGGGGAGGCTGTGAGTAGTAGAGAGTCAGTGGTTATATGCTGGGTGAGTGGGCACATCCATCCCCCTGTGCCCCACCCGGAACTGTGGGGAGGCTGTGAGTAGTAGAGAGTCAGTGGTTATACGCTGGGTGAGTGGGCACACCCACCCCACTGCGCCCCACCCGGAACTGTGTGGAGGCTTTGAGTAGTAGAGAGTCAGTGGTTATACGCTGGGTGAGTGGGCACATCCACCCCACTGCGCCCCACCCCGCACTACGGGGGAGCTGTGAGTAGTAGTCAGTGGGGTAGCCCACTGGGTGAGTGGGCTTCTCCACTCCATACACCACACACACCCATCGCCGCAGACGGGACAGGCTTATCGATCGCACTGCAGTTGGGCGGACTGGTGGACGAGTTGGGGAGGAGGGGCGAGCATGTATGTAGGGGCGGGGCGGGTCGAGGGCGTAGCAGGGGTCATGTGGATGGAGATGGGACACAGAGGAGTGCATGGTGGGGAAGGATTAGATATCTGTGAAAGGGATGGTGGGGAAGGAGTGTGGGAGAGTGTATGGTTGAGGGGCAGGGTGGTGATGGGTGGAGGGGCTGGGGAGGGTGTTGTGGAGGAGGGTGGTTGTGAATAATGGTGAGTGATGGTTGTGGTAGGAGAGGGTGGCTGAGAGTGAGAGCATCGCTGAGGGATGAACTGGTCAGTGAGGGGTGGTGGAGAGTGTTGGTGGGTGAGAGTAGTGGCAGGGTGAGAGTAGTGGCAGGGTGGCGTGGAGACTTACTATCGCTAGGAGTGGGACAGGGTGGGTGAGGAATGGTGTGGAGGGTGGTGGTGCAGATATGAGGGGAGGAGAAGGGTGGTTGAGAGGGGAGGAGAAGGGTGGTTGAGAGGGGAGGAGAAGGGTGGTTGAAAGGGGAGGGGCAGGGTGGTTATGGGGTGATGGGAGGGTCAGGGTGGTTATGGGGTGAGGGGCTGCAAAGACCTGTGCACCCTCTATTATTCCCTATGTGTTACAGAATCAAACATTGAATACAGAAATACGGACTTGTTCGTTTCGTCACGGAATCGCCGGTATCAAAGCTTAAAAAAGAAATTGTAGTATAATAGGCCTGAGGTTTTGAAAGGGGCTTACTATCAAAGTTCTTTTGTGAATATTATATAATTGTTTATTTTTCATGGTAACCAGTGTTACTGAAAGTCATTCAAGAATATTGAAAATAGCTTTGACAATACTAAAAGCTACGATTTCGGGTGCACATGCCTGGACTGGTCAGGGTGGTTATGATATAAGGGGCTGGTTATGATGGTTCTGGGGTGAGGGGCTGGTCAGGATAATTATAGGGTGAGAGGCTGAGGACGGTGGTTATAGGTGAGAGGTGGGGGCATGTCGGCGATGGGTCGAGGCAGGGGCTGGTTGAGGATGCGGCTTGGGGCGGGGCACATTGTAATGGTTATTAAAGTGGCAGGCACTTGATTTGATTGTCGAGCGGCCCTGGGCTTCGTTCGGCTTAGTCATTTCAGTTGATTGTGTGACCCGCAGTGCATGAAGCCATCGACACTACTTTGGTCGGACACATATTGGTCAGCAAATCATCGCGTCTACACGATACGCTATCGACTTTTCATTTTAAAGTCACTAAATAAAAATAAATATAGGTCATCCTTATTGATTTTCTTCGGTCTCCTCTTACGCACTTTCCTCCTGTCACTCATGCACTCATGCACTCTCTCTTTCTCTCTCTCTTTCTCTCTCTCTCCTCTATCTCTCTTTCTCTCTCTCTGTCCCTCGCTCTCTATTTCTATGGCCCTCTCCCTTTTTTGTTAATCCCTCTTGCTACCCCACTGTTTCAGTCCCTCGTTCCTAATTTCTTTCTGTCCCTCACTACCTTTATCTCCCTAACGCATACAAAAACCGGCACATATTCATACATAACACACATCACATGTAGCACAATTAATAAACATACACCACATAACACAGATACACATAGCATACGTAGATACACATGCCACATATATACACATAATATACATTGGCATACATACGTACACACATACCTACATATATACATACATACATACATACATATATATACACGTGTAGGGTCTGCGCAGAAGTAACCCGGTACCCACTCCCATATCCGGTCTGTCTGGTCCCTAGATAAAGGATTCACCCGGTACTCGCAGTACACGGGTGAATACCCAGCCTATATAAAAACGGTTGAAAAAGCGGGTTAATGAAATGAGAGCCTAATTTCACAATCTAAGAAGCAACATTTATTCTTTGTAGATGTCTTCATATTTACCCGCTACCTTTGAGTTGAAAAAATATAATAAAATAGCTAGTTTAATACGATTTAAAATTGAAATCGACGGCGTTCTATGGCCACCATCTTGGATTTTTGCATTCTCTCCCATTTCACAAAATCTGTGCCAATATATGTAGCCATTTATTCATGGAACTACAGTTTCTACTTCATGTTCCATACTAAAGCTATTTTCGCCCGTATTTACACTACGTTGTCGTTCACCCGTGTACTACAAGTACCGGGTGAATCTTTTATCTATCTGGTCTCCAGTACCAACCAGGTCCCTCCCTGCATGTATCCCTCGTGAAGCGGCCTCCTTCTAAGGTGTGCATGCCACATCCACTATCTGGATCCTGAAATCTTCATTGACAATTATCGCAAGACCTCTCTGCTACAAAAGTACAAGCCGACCTCCATTGTAAGAATGCAACCCAAATAAGATGTCCCTTTTTCAGCTCACCTCACTCCACCCTACCTCACCCACCTCCATTTTCTTTTCAGAAAAGGAAAAGAAAAAATGTGTGTGTGTGTGTGTGGGGGGGGGTTGCTTCGTAACAGTCAAATCCAAGCACATTTTCATCGATTTTGCTTACCAGGCCTTTTAATTGGCTGCAATGAGTTGCTTCGTGTTGTGGTGGTTTTGCGGTAGGACAACTAACTGTGTCTATTTGTATCCTCTGTTTATGCGTGTTTACCAGTGTGCCCGGCGCAACTACCCCGCTCGTCCATCATGACGGCAGCATGTGGGACCGTTAGGCCTGATTACCTTACCTTCGACCTTCCACAGTCCACACTCTACTCCACATCCCTCCACTCACAAACCTCCTCTCCACACCCCTCCTCTCCACACCCCTCCTCTCCACACCCCTCCTTTCCACCACCCTCCTCTCCACACCCCTCCTTTCCACCACCCTCCTCAGCACAACCCTCCTCTCCACCACCCTCCTCTCCACCACCCTCCTCTCCACCACCCTCCTCTCCACCACCCTCCTCTCCACCACCCTCCTCTCCACCACCCTCCTCTCCACCACCCTCCTCTCCAACTCCACCACCCTCCTCTCCACCACCCTCCTCTCCACCACCCTCCTCTCCACCACCCTCCTATCCACCATCCTCCACCACCTCCTCTCACACCCTCCTCTCACACCCTCCTCTCACCACCCTCCTATCTACCACCCTCCTCTCCAACCCTCCTCTCCACACCCTCCTCACCACCACCCTCCTCACCACCACCCTCCTCTCCACAACCCTCCTCACCACAACGCTCCTCTCCACTCTCCTCTCACAACCCTCCTCTCCACCACCCTCCTCCTCTCCACACCCTCCTCTCCACAACCCTCTTCTCCACCACCCGCTTCTCCACAACCCTCCTCTCCACAACCCTCCTCTCCACAACCCTCCTCTCCACCAACCTCCTCTCCACCACCCTTCCTCTCCCCAACCCTCCTCTCCACGACCCTCCTCTCCACCAACCTCCTCTCCACCAACCTCCTCTCCACAACCCTCCTCTCCCCAACCCTCCTCTCCACCAACCTCCTCTCCACCACCCTTCCTCTCCCCAACCGTCCTCTCCACAACCTTCCTCTCCACAACCTTCCACTCCACAACCCTCCTCTCCACCAACCTCCTCTCCACAACCCTCCTCACCACCCCTCCTCTCATCCACCCCGTCACGCCCAATGACCGTTGCGTAGTTTTTCACTAGGTGTATATTGCTGCCACCAGGCTGATACCTCCTGTCTTACCGTGCCATCCTAAGGTGCTTGTGTATATATGCAAGGCGGGGGCCGGAGAGAGGAAGGGGATGATGGTTGACACCCTGCCAATTTCATCATGAAATTCTGCCAGTTTAGACCATTAATTAGTCAACCTATTTCGTCTCCAAATTTGGTAAATTTCTGTGCGCATTTCGCATATCCCTCACCCTCCGCTGGCAATAGATGGCGCCACCCTTTGCGGGTAAGGGGGCTGCTTGTGTATTTTATTATGTATGTTGGTTATGTATCTCCTTGCTCTGTCCTGTGACTAAACCTGACCAGACGGGATGGCTGCATCTGAATGAGTTGAGCGTCCGTCTCCCTTTTTGTAGATTGTGGGACTCAAACCCCGTGGTTTCGAACCCTGGTCGAGTCAAACCAATGACTTAACAATTGATACTTGGCGCTCAGCATTAATAGGATAGGGCAAGGACTGGTTAGCTCAGTGTCAGGGTAATGTGACTGAGTGGGATATCAGCTCATGGTGCTGGTGTCCTGGTCTCCCAGTTAGGCAGCACTATAAACTCGCCATGAGTGCGCACTGTCACAAGTCGGTACCCGTCCTGATATGACCTTAGATGTTGGTAGGATATAAAACTCCCAACAGCCAACCAACTTACTCTGTGCTGTGACTGAACCACCAACCATGTCTCACCGCTGCTGACGGGCGGCGCTCACCTGTGTCTATCTATTTACCAGTGCTCGCAATGTACAAAGGCTACACAATCTTAGATAAAAGACCCCCCCCCCCCGCCCCCAAATTGTGTGACAGCGCCTTCTGCAGGAGTTGGTTCTTGACGTACCCTGTCACGAAATGCGTCGACTTGGTGACGAAACGTTAACTTGATTAAGGTTACAATCGTGCTGCTCTCTTGTATAGGGTTCCGTTTGCGCTACACGGTTACTCAGCTTGTCTGGGCCTGTCGTCCTGCCTCTGAGTGAGAGTCGTGCCTCAACCACGCTCCACGCTGTCGAAGGTGAGACAAGGTCATCCAGCAAACCCTAACCACTACGTCTTCTCTCTCTTTCCCTCTCTTTCCCTCTCTCCTCCCTCCCTCCCTCCCTCTCTCTCTCTCTCTCTCTCTCTCTCTGTCCCCCTCTCACCATATCTCCCTCCCACCCTCTCTCTCTTTCTCTGTCCCCCTCTCACCATATCTCCCTCCCACCCTCTCTCCCTCTCACCCTCTCTCCAAATCTCCCTCTCACCCTCTCTCCATATCTCCCTCTTTCCATCTCTGCCTCCCTCCCCTTCTCCCCTCCCCCTCCCTCCATGTTCTTCCTCATTTCCTCTTCTGTCCATCCCTTTTGTCCCCCTCCCACCACCTCATTTCGCTTCACCCCTCTCCTTCACCCTACCCCTACCCCTCCCCTCCACCATTTTCTCTTGACATTCTCTCCCCTACCACCACCCCTGCACATCCAGCCCGCCGCATTCTCCCCTTCCCCCTTTCCCACATTCCCCTTCTCCACCCCTCCGCTCCGCCCCTTACCTCCAACCCCCTTCCTTCCCTCTCCCCCCTCCCCTCCCCTGCCTCTCCCATTCCCTCCAATCCCCTGCAAAGCGACAATGCGTGCACTGATTAAGCCAATGTTGCGTGAGTTCTCGATTTCGCTCACACCGGTCGATATCCGGAAATTATCTCACAGGGAGGGAGTTCCCCGTGCGCTGGCGGCCGGGCGCCAGTGTGTATATATGGATATATATATATACATATACACGTACATATATGTGTGTATATGTATATATATGTGAACTATCTGCATGGAGCACTAGCCTCATATGTATGTACCGTCTAACAAAAGATATACATGGTTATTACAGTCCAAATATGATTTACACGACCCCTTAAAATCCAATAGTCGGTGTGCATGATGCCATACAAGCTAATAGAACAGATAGCATTCATGGTGTTGCCCTACAGTTTAATAGAAGACGTACATGGTGCTTTATATCCTACCTGAAAATGTACATGGTGCCCTCCAGTCTAACTATATATACATGGTGCAGTACTGTCTAACAGAAAGACCTCATACAATAGGCCCGACTGTCTAACAGAAGACCTAATGTATGGTGCACTACCGTCTAACCGAAAACATCATGCATGAGGCCTTTCCGTCTAACCGAACACATTATACAGTTGGCCCTAGCGTCTAACAGAACACCTCATACAGTAGGCCCTAGCGTCTAACAGAACACCTCATACATGGTGCCTTACCGTCTAATCCTAATACCTCATGCATGGTGCCCTACCGTCTAACAGAAAACCTCATGCATGGTGCGCTACAGGGCGAGTGTCAGTGGACACTAAGGGAGACTCGTGGTGCCAGCCGCAGTTCTCAGCACTGCTGCCCATAAGAGATTTAGTCAGTCCGTCATGTGTACACCTATTACATATTAGGACTACGGTAGACGAATGGGCTTGCTTCCTCCTTTAAGCCCATAGTTGGTATGTATGTATGTGGGGCCTGGGACGGTGTGCCGGGTAGTGTTTTCGCGCCTCGGGAAAAGAGGTCAAGGGTGTGGCAGTGAGTGGTTGGGAGATGAATACACGCCCCCTCCCTCCCTCCCTCCCTCCCTCCCTCCCTCCCTCCCTCCCTCCCTCCCTCCCTCCCTCCCTCCCTCCCTCCCCCTCCCTCCCTCCCTCCCTCCCTCCCTCCCTCCCTCCCTCTCACTCACTCACTCACTCCCTATCCCTCTCTCTCTCCCTCCCTCACTCACTCCCATCCCTCTCTCCCTCCCCTCCATCCCTCCCTCCCTCTCTCTCCTCCCTCCCTCCCTCCCTATCGCTCTCACTCGCTCTCTCCCTCTATCCCTCTCTCGCTCTCCCCCTCGCTCTCCCCCTCCCTCCCTCCCTCCCTCTCTCCCTTCCTTCCTTCCTTCCTTCCTTCCTTCCTTCCTTCCTTCCTTCCTTCCTTCCTACAGCCAAAACAATATTGGCCTGCCACTGCCCTGGCCTATTCCGGGAGTGCCACATGGGGGAAGAGTGTGGGAGGGTGGGGGGGTGGGGGTGGGGGGTGTTGTCGGAGGGAGGCTGCCCGGTGAAGTGGGCAGGGTGGACCTTGGCGCTTGCAGATCTCAAAGTGCCTTGGAGGACACGCCCAGGATCACACTCCTCCTAGACACGCGCATACACACGTGCATACCCCGTCAGGAACCCCCAGGTCCTAATTATTTACCACCAGCCTGCTCGGGCGAGCTGTACTGCTGTTGCATGCTCAAACAGTAACTGTCCACTGCTATCGCATGTACATGCATTAACTTTGTTTGTGGGTGGTGGTGGTGGTGTGGGTGGTGGTGATGGTGGTGTGGGTGGTGGTGGTGGTGTGGGTGGTGGTGGTGTGGGTGGTGGTGGTGGTGGTGGTGGTGGTGGTGGTGGTGGTGGTGGTGGTGGTGGTGGTGGTGGTGGTGGTGGTAGTGGTAGTGGTAGTGGTAGTGGTAGTGGTAGTGGTAGTGGTAGTGGTAGTGGTAGTGGTAGTGGTGGTGGTAGTGGTAGTGGTAGTGGTAGTGGTGGTGGTAGTGGTAGTGGTAGTGGTAGTGGTAGTGGTAGTGGTAGTGGTAGTGGTAGTGGTAGTGGTAGTGGTAGTAGTGGTAGTGGTACTGGTAGTGGTAGTGGTAGTGGTAGTGGTAGTGGTTAGTGGTAGTGGTAGTGGGTAGTGGTAGTGGTAGTGGTAGTGTGGTAGTGGTAGTGGTAGTGGTAGTGGTAGTGGTAGTGGTAGTGGTAGTGGTAGTGGTAGTGGTAGTGTAGTGTAGTGGTAGTGGTAGTTGGTAGTGGTAGTGGTAGTGGTAGTGGTAGTGGTAGTGGTAGTGGTAGTGGTAGTGGTAGTGGTAGTGGTAGTGGTAGTGGTAGTGGTAGTGGTAGTGGTAGTGGTAGTAAGAACTGGTACATACATTCCCAGTGTGTTGTGTGCACCGCTTATCTGTCCTACATGGTAATTCACTGCATGGTAATATATGGCACCCCCCAATAGCCGATGTCTACCTTTTGTGTCGGGGAGTCGTTAAACAAACAAAGGTAATATATGGCACGGTACTACACTGCATGGTATTACACTGCATGGTACTACACTGCATGGTAATAGACTGCATGGTAATAGACTGCATGGTAATAGACTGCACGGTAATACACTGCATAGTGCTATGCTGCACGGTAATACACGGCACGGTACTATACTGCACGGTGTTACATTGCATGGTAACGTACTACATGGTACTACATTGCACCACACAGTAATGCACTACACAGTAATACAGTGCACTACACGGCACTACACTGGCGGGTGGCCCCTGGACCTGGCCATACCTTTGGCTAACTTGGAGGCAGTGGTAAGGTGGCGACGTGTGCCACCCAGCAGTTATCTCTTGCCTGGGTTGTGTTGGGGAGATGTGAGAGTAAGGGGAGGGTTTTACCTGAAACCAGATTGCTGTGGTGATCGTGATTGCGCTCCGTTGTGCTGAAACACTAAAAGGATTTCTACTGTTTTCATATAGAAACAGTGGAAAAAACATATTTATTCCCTTGTTTACTGGATTTCTTTTTCTTCAATTTTTGTTGTTTTTATTTAACGCTTTGAAAGCAGTGTTTATTGGTACTTGGGGAGGTTTTGTTTGGTTTTGTTTTCTTATTGGCGATTTGTGGTGAAGCGTTGTCAGTCACGTGTGCCCCTAAGCACACCTGAGCCTCAATATATGCTGTGGGTGGTGGGGTCTCGTATGTTCGTGTGTATGGGGGGGGGGTAGTTTATGGGAGGGGCGGGGGTTGTCCCCCGAGGGAGGTGAGGGTGATGCAGAGTATGTTGGAGGGCTAAGAGCGGTGTGGTGTGTGTACCGAGGGGACTGAAGGTGGGGCGTAGGATTTTTGGGGTGGAGTGGGGTGCAGTGTGAGGTAGTCGGGTATGTGGAAGTGAGGGAAGTGTGGTGTGTGTACAAAATGTGCGGGGAGGTCTGTGGGGGCAGGGATGAGGGTGCAATGTGTATGTGTATGTGTATGTCCGGAGGGAGTGTGCTGTGTGGTTGGTAGGTTGGTAGGTAGGTAGGTGGGTGGGTAGGAGTGGTGCAGAGGAAATCAATACTCGATCGATACACGGCCGGCCGTGGGCATGCCGATTAACAACCTACCACACCACACCACCCCCTCCTCCCCTCCCACACACACACACAGGCACCACAAACATCACATAAGCAGGCCGTGGCCATAGAAACGCGCCCGACGTACCTACACCTGCGTCCCTAGCAACGAATGTCACACACCACGTGATCTGCCTTGTGCTTGGCGGTACCCCGACGAAAGGTTTCTTGCTCCAGTGATGGCAGCAGGCAGTGTTGTTTTATTTACACCTATGCATTTACTCAGGGCTCCCAATCGTGGCAGATTATGTGTTCTATTATTTGACACTCTGTAACACATAACACAGACACAAATATTGGTTGAGAACGTTAACTCTATCTAACCCAACATTTCTAGCCTACCGTTTATTTCCTATATTCAAAATTTCCACCGGGAGTGATGGCGATAGTGGTGCTTGCGCCAGCTCGACGGCTGCTTGTGGTGAGTTTGCCTGTGCGCAAACACAAGTCGCCCGCAGTGCTGCCGTTAGCGGTTTGGATGATAGTAGCGTTCTGTGGATGAGATGCTACCGGCACTCCGTTAATAATATTAATATAATGTATTTATATAGCACATAATTTATTATGCGGGTATTATTTTAGGACAACGGTGTGTATTATCCATGGTCAGGATTATATCTATTCTATTCTAGTTCATAGGAACTGTATCTACATAAGCTATCAATTTATTGGGAAATGCAAATCCGCACTATGTTTGTCCTCACATTACTCATATATTTGTGGTGGTCACAGAAGTATCCAACTGAACTGCTTAATGTACCTTGCTCATATCTATGTTATGTTTCCTTCTGCTGTCTTCTTTTGCTCCCTCCGACCCTGTGTGGTGGAGTAGTCTGATGCCTGGCTGCAGCCACTCGGCCCCGGTGAGCGCAGCAGCACGCACACACCACTTTCACGCTGCTGCTCACCAGTCATAAAATAATATCTGGGGATCCTTAAAAGGTGACTCATGGGTCATCTCTTCGGAAGTCATTTGTAGAAAATTGGGTCATTGTTTTAATGTTACACTTTTTTGTTCATGGTCATTTCTATTACATTGGTTTCCAACCTGTAATATATATCGTAATTTAGAATAATTATTTCGAGGTTTTTTTCATTGCGAATCAGCTTCCCAGCCATCCTGTTTGGTTACAGAATACAGAATTGTTACTTGTTGCTGTGTCGCCTGGTCAGGTATACATTTTATATACAGTAGTACCTGTTTTAGCTACCCCTGTGATCGCCGAACCGCTGTCATGTGTGGGCAATATTTTAATATACGAACAGTCTTTGTTTTATTTGATTGTCTCTCCAATCATAGGACACCCGCTATGTCAGGACCACATTGGTATGTTCGTTGAAGAAAAGTAATTCTGGAGTGTACATAAAATGTTTCAGCAAGAATTGTTGTTGACTGTAACTATATAGGATATATAGTTAACCTCGTTCGCATCTGACCTTGGGACTTATGGTATTGTCATTGGAGCTTTCCCTTGCATATATCCTTTACACATTATGGTGTTCCCAAGTCAGGGTTGCCAACATTAAAATGAAAAACCAGAAGATATTAAGGGATGGTATTTTGGGGGGTCTGGGTGTACTGCCCCCTGCCCCCCCCCCTGAAAAATGTTAAAATCTTAGATGCTCTGTGGTGCATTTTAGACACAATCCGTAAGATTGATATAATATTACTATATTAATAGTATTGCAGGGTTGCCAACATTTGAAATTGGAAAAACCGGCGTGCAGTGATGATGGGGACATAAAATATTGTACACCTTAGGGTGAAACTGGATGAGTGGTGTGAGTCCAACAAAATAACCATCAACACAAGCAAGTCAAAAACAGTTCTCTTCTCGCATAAACAAATGCCAGAAAGAAAACTACACTGTAAGCTAGGAAGCCAAACACTAGAAAATGTAGACCATTACAAATACCTAGGCCTTGAGTTGGACAGCCAACTAAACTACAACCTATGTATAAACAAAATTGTCCAAAAGGTAAACCACAAACTGTGGCTATTTGCAAAGCTAAGAGACTACATGACACAAGAAATGTCAATAAAAATCTTCAAGGGCATGGTGCTACCCTATTTTGACTATGGAGATGTAAACTACATGGGTGCAAAGAAAGAACTTCTAAAAAAACTGCAAACACTACAGAACAGAGCCCTGAAAATCTGCCTCAGAGTAGACAAGCTGCACCCCACCTATGACATACACAAAAGAACCAAAGTAAAATTGCTAGAAAATAGGAGAATAATTCATCTGAAAACATTAGCATACAGCTATAGTCAAGACAATAAACTCCTAACAAAACCACAAAGGGCAACTAGAGCAAATAATGCGCCACTACTAAAGCAGACCAGAAGCCAAATAAAAGCTCACGAGAGAAGCACGCTAGAAATGGCTGCCAAGGTGTGGAATGCCCAAACAGTAAAGGAACGACAAATTCCTGACCTAAAAACATACAAAAAATATCTGTGCAAAATAAGGCTAGGAACCCCCAACTAAGCTGCACCGCAAAGGGGCAGGTGATACATGTCACGGCCCACCAGCGAGACGCCCAATGGAAGGTAACCATACCAAAAGCACCCAGATAACACACCTCACAGCTGCGTACAAGCCTATGATATGTAAATAGGAGTAGGCTAGTCTAGAAATAAGAGTAGAAAAAATAAAGCACATATATGCCAAGAAAATCCAAAAAAATTAACATAGACTACTATAGTACTAACCAGACCAACCAACTATCTATCTGCTACTGAAATACAGGCAATCAAATACCTTATCAGCAGCTACTGTGTGATAAGACAACACCAACACTACAGCTGGCCAGCATTGAAAACAAGCCTGAATACCCAGGCTTATATGCTATGGACAGTATAAATACAGCCTCAATAAAAAAAAATTTAAAAAAAAAAACTGTAATCGTTGGCAACCCTTCCAAGTGAGATGCCATATTCTTGATGCCCCCCCAGTGTTGCCCCTGGGAGATGCACGCCTTCCTACATAGGAAGCATACGCTCTACTAACTATTCTATCCCGAATGATGCGTCCCTTCTATTAGGGATTAACCGACTTTACCTAATTGTATTTAAATTAATGTTAAAGCCATCTACACTTGTCTCATATGGCGCACATTGTCGTAACGTTGTGTCTATTTTACTCTTTTAGGTGAGTTTTTGCCGTCAGTGTCATTCTTCAGCAGGTAAGACATGCGACAAGTTCTTAGAAAGTTCTCACACATGTTTCTCACAAAGTTATCACAAAGTTATCACAAAGTTATCACAAAGTTATCACAAAGTTACCCTGTAACGATGTTCAACAAATTGGAGAAAAAGTAGGCTTAATGCGGAACCTGGCAGACAGCTCATAGATAATTATGTATACATATATATAGAATATATCAAATTGAGCTATGTTGATTGCGTTGTTCAATGTTTCACTTGATATACCACATGCATGCAAACTGTGCACTAGAGACAAGGCGAGTAAAGGAAAGTACACTTTTAGAAATCCAAATAAATGTTGATGTATATCCTCATGTGACCAACATTTATTTGTGTAGACTTTTGTGGTAATGAGGAGAGGGAATCATGCAAAAGTATCCGCTTTATACACTTATGATAATTTTAATCATTCGGAATGGGCTTCGCACCCCTAATTGTGTTATGGTTTCTATGGTAGGAATAACAACTTTAAATATACAACGGTTTTCATGTTGTTGTAGGTTATTAACTCTGGCCTTATTTTATGGAATCGTGAAGGAGTTTGTTTGATTCAGGTAAATGAAAATGATGGGATCGAGTGGAACCATGCTGTTTAATGACCTGACGCAAACTGTCCAGAGCAGAGCGGGGTAGTCTGCTCCCTTGATACTTCCACCCCCACCTTCTAATTCCCCTCTGACAGCAATAACACCCCGAAGGCACCCAACGGAGGAGGGAGTGTTCCTTAGCGGATGGTTTAAAAACCAAATAGAACAGAAGCAGTTATTTTAGTATGTGTGGGATTGAGTCTTTTGATTGTTTAAAGGGGGAAGAAAGGCTTCACCGCAAGCCAGACTGGATAGCCAAATAAGAAAAAGGTTCAGTCTCCATGTGGGAAGCCATGTGTTAGAACTCTGGCTGAGTCAAACTAAAGACTCACAAAATGTATAATTGTCACTACCTTGAGGAGCGCTTGCTTGGCATTGTTAGGATTGGGCGAGGGGCAGTGGAATACGGGGGGGGGACTAAAATTGTCCGTAAATGAAATTTGTTCATCCCTGTTGCTAAAAGCTGCATAGTCCGATGGTTTTGAATTTCTCTCATTTTCTGAGATAACATATTAGGTTGATCATTATAATCTACCTTCCTTTTGTTTGAAGTAACTTTTATTTTAAATGGCTAACTTTTGAGATATTTGAAGTGCTAGCATGCAAAATAAGTTTTGGCAAGCATGCCAAAACTCTGACACCATATGCTTTTACAGTAACAGGTTCTATTAAATTGATTCAGAATTCCCTTATATGTGATGACAAATGTTTAATAAGTGCATCAGTATCTAAGTTAGAAAATTAAAATCAAATTTAGATAATTGTTTTGGTTTTGAAAATTTGATGTTGTCCTCGGACTATGCAACTTTAATCAGCGAGTGTTTGTCAGGGATGAAAGATCTCCGCGATTTCGTGGATTTCCGCGACTTTTTTTTTTATATTCACCAATTAATGTCAAAGATAAGGAATTTGGATGTATATATATATGACAAAATTTGTTGGTTTGAATCCTGTTCTTCTGACCTGAGAAGTTACTAGAACATAAACCCAAACAAGAACGAATTAAGTATGGGCGATAATATAGGCACAACAAGGATAGTTGAAACCTGACTTCTGGCATTTTCCCACAATTCCCTGGCAGTACTAATGCTATGGGGGGGAATCTGCGTTTTCGCGGAAATTCACTGTCGGTGTAATAATCCTGGCTTGCTTTACGCGCTTAACTCCCGGAGGCCACTTTTATCCCTGGTTAGTTGTACTCCGGCAGTGTGCATGTGAAACATGATTCACCTAGATAACAGCACGACGGGTTCTCACCGTAATAATGATGGCAATGATGATTATCAGTATCATCATCGCCATCATGGCGCATGTTCTGTTTTGCCGTGGCGTACATCAGCGTGATGGAGGCTGCCCGGTGCTTTTGTGTTACTGGAGATAATCCCAATTCAAATTGTCGCCCGTTGCTGCCCGATAGTCTGTGCGATTGTGTTGTTTGTGCGGCCAGCTGCTGTACTGTGAATAATACAGCCTTCTGCTCTGATATGACCTTAAATGTCTCCAGGATGGCAAACCCCAACCAACATGCCTGGACGCACGGATACATGCCTTAGATAGTTTTATGGCAAATCCGGTGGAAGCTTTGCTCCACAGCATGATGATGGTGAAGGCAGGGCGTCGGGAGGTGTGTGGGAGGGGGGGGGGGGGGGGGGGTGAATATGGGATAGTTTGCCTCCAAGGTTACAGCACGTTACTCATTAGTTAGGAACAGTCACCAGATCAGTTGTTATCCAAGACGCGAATTGATACGAAGTGATGCTACCCTGGAATACTGTGTGGTGGTGGTGGTGATGGTGGTGGTGGTGGTTAAGTTTACTAGGCATGTACCGTGCATCAATGTACCGCGCATCAATGTACCGCGCCGGTGCTGCGTACGCGGTACCCTGCTCTCGTCGTCCAATCAGAACTCAATCAAGCGTGTGGAGCCCCTGCGCCGGGTTGTCGGACGCGCCGGGCTCTCTGGGTCACCTTGAGCCAGTCAGCGGCGTCTGATACGAAGCATGCGCACGCGCATAGACATACTGAGACTTCCCACTCAATCCCGTGTCGGGCCACTCAACAGGTGTCCACGCCATGGGGAGGGTTGTGTGTTAGCTAGCAAGTACTTGCCTTCTGTTCTTTCTTCTGTTCTACCCTACCCTACCCTACCCTACCCTACCCTACCCTACCCTACCCTACCATACCCTACTCTGCCGTCCCCTCCCACCCCCTCCCCTTCCCCTAGCCTATCTTCCCATCCCCTCCCACCCCCTTCACGTATCTTCACCTTCCCTTCACCTTCCCTTCACCTTCCCATCACCTTCCCATCACCTTCCCATCACCTTCCCTTCACCTTCCCATCACCTTCCCATCACCTTCCCATCACCTTCCCTTCACATTCCCATCACCTTCCCTTCACCTTCCCATCACCTTCCCTTCACCTTCCCTTCACCTCCCCCTCACCTTCCCTGCACTGTCCCTTCACTGTCCCTTCACCTTCCCTTCACCGCCCCTTCGCCGCCCCTTCACCTTCCCTTCACCGTCCTGGCCTTCTTTCTCCTTTTCCCTCTCGTCCCCTTTCCTTTCCTTTTCCCCCTTTTCTAATTCCCTTTCCCTTCTCTTTCCTGTCCATTCCTTCTCCCTTTTCCCCGTACCGTCCCCTCCCCATCATTCCCATCCCTCTCCCTTCGGGTCCCTCCACTCCTTTCCCATCCCCTCCTTTCCCATCCGCTCCTTTCCCATCCCCTCCTTTCCCATCCCCTCCTTTCCCATCCCCTCCATTCCCATCCCCTCCATTCCCATTCCCTCTTTGCCCATTCTCCACCTCATCTTTTAGGGTTAGGAGCGTTCGCCCATGGTTCCATTGTTTTTACCCTAGTCCCGCTTATCCACACCTAGTGTATTTTTCTTTTGACACCCCTCCGCCCCACCCCCGTCTAAGTGCCATATTTAGGTTTATGCGTTAGTACTTTCTTGCCCTCCCACTCACCCTCATCCCGCACCTCCTACCGTTACCACACAGATAACACTTGATTGTAGCACCATATGACCGACAATATGTCACCGGATGAGTCACGTCTTTCGGTACCTAGAAACTCGGGTCAGGTAAGGTCGGAGTTTGCCTGGTTGCAATGTCACCATGTCTGTCACTACAATGCATGTAATTGTCATGTCTAGCACCGCCTGCCCAATAACTTCCTTCTATGTCACCACTAGCAATCCCCAGCCCATGACAGCTCTCTTCCCCACCATTCATCAGCAATGACATCCTGCTCACCTGTTCTTTCAGTATCTGTTGTGACAGCAATCTGTCTGTCCCTAGACGGCTGCAGTGACATGCCATACTGTGGCTGTGACTGTGCTCTCTACTGTCACTGTGTGACTGACCGTGTCCTCTACTTTCACTGTGTGACTGACCGTGTCCTCTACTGTCACTGTGTGAAAGACTGTGTCCTCTACTGTCACTGTGTGGCTGTGACCGTGCCCTCCACTGTCACTGTGGCTGTGATGTTGCCTTCAACTGTCACTGTAGCTGTGACGATGCCCTATCCTGTCACTGTGTGACTGACCATGCCCTCTCTGGTCACTATGTGACTAACCGTGCCCTCTCCTGTCACTGTGTGACTGACCATGCCCTCTCCGGTCACTGTGTGACTGACCGTGCCATGTACTGTACCTGTGTGGCTGTGACCATGTCCTCTATTGCCACTGGCTGTGACCGCGTCCTGTCACTGGCTGTGACCGTGTCCTCTACTGTCACTGTGTGGATGTGACTGTTCCCTCTCGTCACTGTGGCTATGACAGTGCCCTGCCTATCCCAGCCCAGCCTCTCCGTAACAATGACACTCCCGCCCACTCTTTCATTTCTTCTGTCAAGTCACTGCCCATTCACAGCAACCCATATTGTGGCCTTGACCTTTATTGCTCAGCTACTGCCCTGCCCTGCCCTGCCCTGCCCTGCCCTGCCCTGCCCTGCCCGCCAGCTCCCACCACCATGTCCGGCAGCCATATGCTCTCGTCACTAACCGTCCCATGACCATCCACCTCATCACTATCCCCCAATACCAACTGCCCAAACACCAACCGCACAAACACCAATCGCACACGCCAATCGCACACACACCAACCGCACAAACACCAACCGCACAAACACCAACCGCACAAACACCAACCGCCCCATCACCAGCCACCCAAACACCACCCTTACCAGTCACCACCATGTTCTCTCATAGCAGTCCTGCCACGTTGCCAATCCGGTCACATGACGGTCCTTACATAACCCTGCCCTGTCCTCACACTGTCCATGATAACTTTCGTTTTGACTTTTCCCTCGGCTCCCGTCGCCATCGCCATATCGTTCTGGGAAATGAGCTGATAAAATGGCGTCTCTTGTGGTTGAGCCGAAAGTTGACCCATGTCTGATTACGACATGCTGGAATATACTGCGTTTGCATCTCGTCCCCCCCCCCCCCACCACCACGTCCACACACACTCACACCATTGCTTTAGACTGGCACCCCGCACCCATCCACACGGTAAACAAGCTATGTGAAAATAGCGTACCCAAGAGCCGGCCTAGGCCGTGCCCGATGCAGCCCTCGGGATTGTGCCGTGGGTGCAGCATAGCCGAATGGTAATCATATTAGGCGACCCCACCCCCCCTAAACCTCCGACGACTCCCACCCACCAACTATATAAAAAAAGAAAGTATAATGAAAAACCAAACCAAGCCGGGTGCTTTATCGACCCGAGAGACGGCGACTGATCGAGGCTGGAGGTACACAGCTACTGCCTGCTGCTAGTTCTACTCGTCTCCACCAGGAGGGTTAGCATTGTTTCTGCTGCTGCTGCCTCTACCGCCCCCCCCTCTCTTGCTGCTGCTGCTGCTGCTGCTGCTGCTGACGCTGACGACTGGTGCTGGTGTGGATGCTGCTGCTGCTGGCTCAGTGGTAGGCACACCCTATAAGTACCACACGGATTTGTTGCCTACACAAGTGCAGCCTCTGCTGGCATCGTCCTTGCTTCTGCTGCTGCTGCTGCTGCTGCTGCTGCTGACATTGTTTATCTTGTGGCATACACTGGTTTTACACGTGGCAATTGCTATCGCGTTAAATTTGCTTGCAGTGTATGTGTGGGTTGAAGGTGTGAGCATTGAGGGGGATGGATGTGTTGAATATGGATGTGTTAATGGTGGATAGGTGTGCCTTGTAGGTTGGTGAGGGTGTTGAGGGAGTGGATGTGTTGAAGGTGGGTGTATTGAAGGTGGTAGGCGGATGTTGAAGGTGGGGGGGGGGATGTTATTAGGCGGGTGAATGTGTTGATGTTTGTTTGTTTTACATCCTGGCAACATCTAAGGTCATATCAGGAGGGGTACCGACTTGTGACAGTGCGCACTCATGAAGACTTTATGGTGTGGCCCCACTGGCAGACCATGCCGCCAGCACCATGACCCTATTATTGAAGCAACATTCTGTTTTAAAGTGTCCTCAGTTATTTACAGATACTTCACCATAGCTTTCTGGTTTATTTTGCCAGACGCTTTCATCCCTGCTTTAAGTTCTCTGAAAACTCCATGCATGGGAATGGACGTATATATATATATATATGCAAATGCCCTGCAGTCACAAGCAAACTTGATTATCATTAGCTAAGAAGGTATACTGGTCCCCAAGCCACTCTCAACTGATTAAACCCCTGGTACCACACATCTTTCCACATTGACCTGCGTTCATTCTCTAAGTAGTTCTCGGTATATATTATATATATACACTTGCATCCTGATTTTGATATTACCAGGACTCGCACCCACTAGTTCTTCTACAGCTGTCAGAAGCTGGATTGGTGGCGGAAATCCTCTATAAGACCTTTTCCACGGCGCATGCTGCACAGTGAGCTGCTATCCACATTAATTTGTTCTTTCCATTGCCACCAGAAGATGGGTTGGTTGTGGAAATCGTCTATTAAATTGTATGCACGTTGTGGTCCTTTGTTTTTGTTTAAATTTTTTAATTCACTCTGGCTTTCTGTTCCCTAAGCGATATGATATAGGGGTTCAAGTGGTGACCCCATTAACCTCCCACCCCGAAACAACAAAAACAATTAAAAACGTTGGTTAATTTTTAAAAAAAAACACGTTTGCCATCTATCTCCTGACGAAGCCTTTACTAGGATTCAGTTGGCCACCATATTAGATGTTAGGAACTTGGGCCTTGTTTGCGTTCACTGGTGGTGACTGAGCTGTGTATATTGTTAGGTAAAATAGCAACAATAACAACACATGCTTAACAACAACAATAACAATTTGGGCTTAGCACCAGATGGGATAGCTGAATGAGTTGAGTGTCCGATAGATCGTAGGTTTCGAAACCTGGTCAAGTCAAACCAATGACTTAGGAATTGATACTTGTCGTTTCCTAGCCAGGCACTTGGCATTATTAAGATAGGGAAAGGACTGGTTGGCTCAGTGTCAGGATAATGTGACTGAGTGGGATATCAGGTCATGGTGCTGGTGGCCTGATCTCCCAGTTGGGCAGCACTATAAACTCCAACAACCAACCAAATTAAGATTAGAATTGATCGACAATGTTTCCATAGAAAACGCCAGGTGGCGGCACGCGCGCATTGAATCAAGCCTAAGATTAAGATGCCTTGTGTCGCACCATCTATTAATCAATCACTGTTGTGCTAGTATTGGCAAGCGTTGTCCAGCATATCATTCTACATCACAATCGAACATTCCAGTGTGGTCGATGGTGTCGGGATGTTGTGCTGCGCTGCTATTGGTGTTGGGGTGTTGTCGGCGTGAGGAGTGGTGTATTTAAATAGTCGCACTTGCAAAATGGCAAAGGGCCTTTATACTTTGTGTTAACTAGGTCAGTGGCCCATACGGGAAAGTCTGATAACTAACCATTTAGCACTTGGGTAGCTATTCAAAGCAGGAGGCTGATTTTTTCTTTTAATTATATGTTTATAGGTATAATTTATTCATTGAATGGCGTCGAAGTACTGTGTGTGTGTGGGGATACATACATACATATATACATATATACATGCATACATGCATACATACATACATACATACATACATACATACATACATACATACATACATACATACATACATACATACATACATACATACATACATACATACATACATACATACATACATACATACATACATACATACATACATACATACACACACACACATTCAAATGCACACACATACACACCCGTATGCGTTTACACATACACACTCCAGCCGCTCGGAGTGTTAGATGCTTATATATAGAATAAGCAAGGTATAAGAGAATGATTACATAACAGCAAATAAACAGAATAACTAGAGTGTAAATAATCAGTAAGCACCTCCATACAGGTCAGCAGTGTCTTCCATATGTGTCGGTGTGGGACCTAGTTGTGCATCATATTGCACTGTGGATGAACGTGAATATCCAGATTGGTATCTTTGTTTTTTGTTGCTTTTTTTCTTGAAGATTTATACTGCATATCATGGATAAGTCTGAATAGACTTATTTTCACCATTAGACAGTTTGTCGATGGAAAACCCGGGCCTACACTATTACCGACCCAATGGATTTTTAAGCTCCCACACCATAGACATGGTATGAGAGCAACTGGTCTTTGCTGACACTGTAAGTTATACACAGCGGTGGAAATCCAAATTGGCAGAGGTGGGGGGCATGGGGAATCGAATTGAGGCTTCTCCTAGCTCACACAGTGACTGTCCCAGCCTCCTTCCCTCCTCCCCCCCCCCCACCACCTCCAGCCTGCCCCCACACTGCATGTTCCTGTCTGCCACCCACCACAGCTGCCTGTCGAATTCTCTCCCCCTGCAAACACACCTGTCTCAAACTTCCGTGCCCCTATATGGTTGTCTCTTCGCTCCCTGCCTGTTAGACTCATCCACCCCCTCTATGCCTTCTCTTCACTACCTGTTTGTCAGACTCATCCACCATCCCCCAACCCCCCACCCCACCCCTATATGGCTGGCTCTCCGCTCCCTGCCTGTCGGTCTCACTCCCCACCTCCACACCCACTGCTATATGGTTACCTCTCTGCTACCTGCCTGTCGGACTCACCCCCTACTTCCCTATATGGCTGCCTCTCTGCTACCTGCCTGTCGGTCTCTCCCCCGGCCCCTGCCTGTTCGTGTTCCGTTCGCCCGGGGCGGTGGCGCCGGCGCCGTGTCGTCATTGTGTCGTCATTGTGTCGAGGGGCTGTGTCCGTCACGCCGCCCCGACAGCGCCGTGTGCACCGCCCCGTGACGCTGTGCGTGCCGTGACGACAGCCGTGTACTATTATGGGATGTGGCGGCTGGACGCAGGTGAGCGGGCGCTGCGCCGGCTGGCGCCGGCGAGGCGGAAGGCGTCGCTCCCACGGCGGGGCGCGGGCGTCACCTGAGTCAATGTGCCACGCTGTCACGTGGCACTAGATTGCTTGCTGAGTTGGACTACTCCTGTCCCCCGGCACCCGGGCCCTATCATCGCTAAGGCCCTATCATAGGCATGTGGACCGACACAACCACCAATTACAACCAGTACCGCCAACACCTCAACTACCACCACCACCACCACCAACAACACCACCACCAACACCAACACCAACACCACCACCACCACCAACACCACCAAGACCAACACCAACAACAACACCACCAACAACCAATACAAACCAGCATGTGCTGCGGCAGACATCGTTTCATGCAAGCTCGTCGTTGCGTTTTTACAAGTTTTTTTTTGTTTTTTAAGTTTAAGCTATCAGCATCAGCTCGTAAAAAGTTGCCTCTGAATTGAATGGACGTCAGTATTATCCTACAGGCGTGGCTTTCACATACACATACAAGCACACACAAACAAAATATATTTGAAGAAGCCTTTAATTGACGGAAGGAAAACCACAGTTGCCGGAGGAAGAAATTACTATGAGAAATGAATGTCACTACTTAGCCACTACAGGTAAGTAGCTCCTTTGGAACGCCTTGGTTATAAGTTGATACCGGCCTCGGGGTAGCGTGGCCACTGACGGTTTGCTCTCTGTCTCTCTTGTCTCTGATGTCAGTGTCCGCTTCTCTTGTTTGTGTGCACCTTGTCTCTCTGGCTGTTCTCTCTCGCTCTCTCTGGATGTTCTCTCTCTGGCTGTTCTCTCCCTCTCTCTGGTTGTTCTCTCTGGCTATTCTCTCTGGTTGTTCTCTCTGGCTGTTCTCTTTGGCTGTTCTCTCTCTTTCTGGCTGTTCTGTTCTCTCTTTCTCTCTGGCTGCTTTCTCTCTCTGTCTGTCTTCTCTCTCTCTGGTTGTCTTCTCTCTCTGGCTGTCTTCTCTCTCTCTGGCTGTCTTCTCTCTCTCTGGCTGTCTTCTCTCTCTCTGACTGTCTTCTTTCTCTCTGGCTGTCTTCTCTCTCTGGCTGTCTTCTCTGTCTGGCTGTCTTCTCTCTCTGGCTGTCTTCTCTCTCTCTCTGGCTGTCTTCTCTCTCTGGCTGTCTTCTCTCTCTGGCTGTCTTCTCTCTCTCTGGCTGTCTTCTCTCTCTCTCTCTGGCTGCCTTGTCTCTCCCTCTGGCTTCATTGTCTCTCCCTCTGGCTGCCTTGTCTCTATCTCTCTCGGTGGGTGCCTTGTCTCTCTGTCTGCCTTGTCTCTCTCTGGCTGCCTTGTTTCTCTGGCTGCCTTGCCTCTCTCTCTGGCTGCCTTGCCCCTCTCTGGCTGGCTTGCCTCTCTCTCTGGCTGCCTTGCGTCTCTCTGGTTGCCTTGCCTCTCTCTGGCTGCCTTGTCTCTCTCTCTGGCTTCATTGTCTCTCTCTCTCTATCTCTGGCTGCATTGTCTCTCTCTGTCTGGCTGCATTGTCTCTCTCTGTCTGGCTGCATTGTCCCTCTCTCTCTCTGGCTGCACTGTCTCTCTCTCTCTGGCTGCATTGTCTCTCTCTCTCTCTGGCTGCATTGTCTCTCTCTCTCTCTGGCTGCATTGTCTCCATGTCTCGTGATAGTCCCCCACCCTCTCTTCCCCCATCTCCTTCATACACTGCCTCTAAGAATGGTTAAGACTGGTTAGTCCAGCAGCCAGCTTCCTTTTCCCAGCATTCTCTACTGTACAGGTGCATTGACCAGCAGTTCTGCAGGTCAAAATAGTGTTTATGAGGCTTCTTCCAGTGGAAGAGTCGCCTTGACCAAGTTCCACTCTGAAAGGTTTGTATAGAGGGGATGGGTAAATGGGAATGGGGAGGGAAGAGTCGGTTTCCTACAAAGGCGAATCCGCCATGCGGACCCCCCCCCCCCCACACACACACACCCCTTTCCCCATCTCTCCCATTTACAACCAGGTGTAACCAAGTGGGTCATGGTATAATATAGCATCATGTCGTTGGCCCTGATGTTCTACCTCTACTCCATGGTTTCATCCACGCACATTTCTTGTTGAAACATGCATACACACTACTTACATGCAAACACACACACACATACACCACACACACACCACTTACATACACATCACCACCACACACACACACACACACACACACACACACCACACACACACCACTTACATACACATCACACACACCACACACACACACACACACACACACACACAGCCCTGGGTGGCGCTGTTGTAGAGGTGTGCTTTATATGCCGGCGGGCGGTGCAGGCGCCTTATGTAAGGTCTACACCGGGTGCTGCAAGTAAGCAGCCCGCGCCGCACACGGACTGCGCTCCACAATGGCGCTACTTTTTGTGTTGCCCTCATATTTTTTTTCTTTTTCTCTCTGTCTGTCCGTCTCTCTCTCTGTCTGTCTCTGTCTGTATCTCTCTCTGTCTCTCTCTTTCTCTCTTTCTCTCTTTCTCATTCTCTTTTTCTTTGCGTATGTTAATGGGGGGAGGGGAGTGGACATAATATAACTTGAAGCGCCATAAATCAAGGTCACAGCAAAAGCAAATGGCGACGTGCATGTGTTAATGGTCTATAGGGATTCGGTTTAATTAATTTTATTTCTATTTTGGGATTTTATCCCCCCCCCCACCAAAAAAAAGAGTTACCATGTGGTGATAGTGTCATGGGGGGTGGGGGGTGGCAGTTTGTGTAGCATGTTTAGATATTATTGCATGTTTGAATATGGTGGTGGTGGTGGTGGTGGTGAGGGTGGGGTAAATAGGAATTGGGTTACCTCTGTCTGCTTCTTTTATTTGGCTGCGTACATATCCTATTTCGGTGTGCGTCGATGTGCCACATGACATTACGGCAGTGGAAGGCCCCGTATGCAGGAGTGTTGGGGGGGGGGGGGGGTAGGACTAGGAGGTGGGAAGTCGTTTCTGGCCGCTCCCAGCCATAGCTTCACCGCACAGCGACGTGCACATTCCTGTTGTGCGGTGGAGACTAGGATGATATGATCTGTCCGGACAAATGCTGCCTAGCATTTAGTGCATATATAGTACAGTACTGGTACTGAGTTTGCTCTCACATCTCCAGGTGTGACCGGACCGGGGTGGCCGAATCGGTAGAGCGCGGGCCTCGCGTGCGGGAGATCAGGAGTTTGGTTCCCGGTCGAGTCAAACCAATGACACCTGTTGCTTCCTAGCCTGGCACTCGGCATTAATAGGATAGGGCAAGGACTGGTTAGTTCAGTGTCAAGATAATGTGATTGAATGGGATATCGGGTCATGGTGCCAGTATCCTTGTATTTCAGTGGGACCGCACTAGAACGTCACCTTGAGTGTGCACTACCACAAGTTGATACCCGTCCTGATAGTACATTAGATGTTGCCAGGACATAAAACTCCAACAAACATCCTTGCGGGGCAGAACTATGAAGTTGCCATGAGTGTGTACTGTCACAAGTCAGTGCCAATCCTGATATGACTTTAGATGTTGCGACTAACAACAAGCCTTCAAGGCTGCCTAAATCACAGGTAGGCATAGGTAGGTTGATTACATGGGGTGTGGGGGAGGGCGTAGATAGCATAGTTGTTTAAAATCGTCTTCTGAGTGGCAGAAATGTCAGTTCCGAGTCCTGCTCCAGACAGTGTTTGTTGCAACACTTCCCACAATAGTATCATTTAGGTGAAACATAGCAAATACCAAATATATCGGATCAGTTTGAAATTGAACTATTATTTATGCAAATTTGTATATCTTTTGCGTGGGTTACAACAGACAATAAATATGGCAGAAACTCAAAACCATCCGACTCCCCTACCGTACGAGGTGGCCGAATCAGTAGAGCAGAGGCTTCCCATATGGAAGGTCGGGAGTTCGAATCCCGGTCGAGTCAAACCAATGACTTACAAGATTGATACCTGGCACTTCATAGCCTGACGCTCGGCATTACTAGGATAGGGCAAGGACTGGTTTGCTCAGTATTATAATGTGACTTAGTGGGAAATCAGGTCATTGTGCTACTGGCCTGGTCTCCCATTGGGGCAGCACTATAAAGTTGCCATGAGTGAAAACTGTCACAAGTCGGTGCCCATCCTTAGATGTTGCTAGGATGTAAACTCCAACAAACACAAACATCTGACTCCGCTACTAGTTAGGTGTGTGTATAAATACATTTGCCACAGATGGTTGGTTGTTGGAGTTTTACATCCTGGCAACATCTTAAGGTCATATCAGGACAGGTACCGACTTGTGACAGTGCGAACTTGACGTATTTATAGTGCTGCCCCACTGGGAAATCAGGCCGCCGGCACCATGACCCAATACCCAACTCAGTCACATTATTCTGACACTGAGTTAACCAGTCCTTGCCCTATCCTATTAATGCCGATCACCAGGCTAGGAAGCAACAAGAAGGCTACAAATAGATATATACATATATAATTATGTGTTCTATACATGGCAACAACAAAAATGGCTGAGGTCATGTGGCTGCCAGAGCGCTGAGAACTTGAACATTTCTCGGGTGGAGTACTTTCTGGTAGAACTCCCCTCTCCTCTCCTCTCCTCTCCTCCCCTCCCCTCCCCTCCCCCCTCCCCTCCCCTCCCTCCCCCTCCCCTCCCCTCTTCCCCTCCCCCCTCCCCCTTCCCCTCCCCCCTCCCCCTTCCCCTCCCATCCCCTCCACACCCCTCCACACACACCCCTCCACACCACACCACACCACACCACACAACACCCCTCACAACACCCCTCACACACATAAACATATGGGACACTTGTCAGTGCTGACAATCTGATTTTAAAAATGGATATTGCAACCGTGTACCCACCCACCTACCGTTTTACCCTGTGGGTGTTTATTTAAATGTTATTTCGTTTGCCACTGAAACAATTGGTTGCTGGGGGTGGGAGAAGGGGAGGGGGTTGATTTACGAGTGTAAGTAAGACTGTGTGCTGGTAATGTGGTGGGAGGGATAGGCGCGTCCTAATGAAGCACAGATCTGAAACACTGGTGGCCGCCAGCGTCTCGTTAGTTGTGAAGTCCTGTGGCGGGCACTAGTGGAAGTTGGCGGGAGTGGTCCTCGTGCACTGGGGCGTGGCCGGATTCCCCCCCCCCCTCCTTCCTCCCCCTCCCCCCTCCTTCCCCCCCCCCTCCTTCCTCCCCTGCCCCCCTCATTCCTCCCCCTCCCCCCTCCCCCCTCCTCCCTCCTCCCTCCCCCCCCCCTCCCCATTCACCGAGCCGTGACTCGACAGGAATACACGCAGGTACGGGCGTGTTATATACCAACTGGTGACTACATCCACTTGAACCAGTCTGGGCTGTTGCTAGTGACTGGTATCCAGGGTCGTTACGAGGTATGGATGGTCTAGAAAAGTCTTGAACTTCATTTGCCCCATTTCAAGGCATTGAAAAGCCTTGGATTTAACCTATTTTGGGTAATTAGTCTTGAAAAGCCTTGCAATTCCATTAAACTGTCCCCACTGATCTAAATTAGTCCGAAATTGCCATTCGCCATCGTTGTTTCCTGAAATCCAAATGAAAATGGTCTTGAATTCCTATAAAAAACATGTGTATGGACCGTGAATTGGTGACTATATCTACTTGGACCAGTCTGGGATATTGCTACTGACTGGTTATGGTAGGTGTACAAATGTGACTGCCGGTGTTCTCGTCTATGGACTATTCAGAGCATTACGGGCCCTGTCGTTGTGAATTGACACGGTTCAAGGTGTAGGCCCGGTGCAGACACGGCTTGACTGGTGTCGTAACTCCGCGGCCGAGATTAGCCGGTAGAAATGTGTCGAACTGGAGCGGAGCCTGGCCGGACCCTGGAGCAGGAAGTGCTGCTGGGTAATTGATATATAGCACGGGCAGCGGGTATCCAGATCGCAGAAACTTCCTCTTTAATTAGCAGTGATAGAAATAAGGAATATTTTTCACTTGTCCGCTGGACAAGTCTGGTATAATTTTCACTTGTCCATCTGAATTTTCACTTTTCCACAGTATTTACATTATATATATATACACAAAGAGGTCTTGGCTACAAATGAAAGAGAACACCAAAGTAGATCGGTTGGTAATAATTTATATCAAACATGGCTCGGATAACACCCGTCCCAGTAACATAAAGGAACACAATGTAGGCAAGTGGGTGTGGGTTACGCACGCTCTATATAGCCAGCAAGCACAGCCCAAAATGTGTACTCGTCCAATGGACAAGCTCAAACCGTATTCTACTTGTCCGCGCATATATTCTAACAAGTCTCGGACAAGCGGATATTGCCCCAGTCACACCTACCCGGATCAGAGGCCGGACTAGATCAAAGATTCACCCTGTACTTGTAGTACACGGGTGAATGACAACATAGTGTAAATATGGGCAAAAATAGCTTTATTATAGAACAGGAAGTAGAATGCCTGCCTCCAGTATCAAATGGATACTTATATAGGCACAGAGTTGGTAAAATGGGAGAGAATGCAAAAAGACAAGATGGCCCCCATAGAACGCCGTCGATTTCACTTCTAAATCTTATTAAACTAGATATTTTATATTTTTCAACTCAAAGGTAGCGGGGAAATATGATTGTTTGTTTGTTTGTTGTTGTTTTACATCCTAGCAACATCTAAGGTCATATCAGGACAGGTACCGACTTGTGACAGCACTCATGGCGACTTTATAGTGCTGTCCCACTGGGAAACCAGGCTACCGGCACCATGACCTGGTATCCCACTAAGTCACATTATCCTCACACTGAGCACACCAGTCCTTGCCCTGTCCTAATAATGCCGAGCACCTGGTTGGGAAGCAACAAGTATAAATTTTTAAGTCATTGGTTTGACTCGACCGGGGTTCGAACCCATGATCTACCAGCACGGGAGACGGACGCTCTAACTCATTCGGCCATTCCGTCTGATTTGGGGAAATATGAAGATGTATACAAAGAATAAATGTTGCTTCTTAGATTGTGAAATTAGGCTCTCATTTCATTTCCCCACTTTTTTGACCGTTTTTATATAGGGCTGGTATTCACTCGTGTACTGCGAGTACCGGGTGAATCCTTTATCTAAGGCCGGACGAGCCCCGGACCATCGTCCAGGGTGGTCCGTGGCTCGTGCGTGGTGATCCGGCGTGTTCCGTGGCTGGTCCGGGGTCAGCCCCGGATGTTTTAAAATGTTTAAAACATCCGGGTTTGATCCGGCATGGTAGTAGTAGTAGTAGCAGCAGCAGCAAAACAGCCCCGGACCACCCCCGGTTAGGCCCCGGTTCATACCCGGACTACCCGGACCACCCCAGGACTGCACCGGCCGGGTAGGTGTGACCGTGAGCCCAAAAAATTACGAAAATAGCGATTTTATCTGGGGCTGTCCGGGACAGTCTGGGCAACTGGTCTGGGGGTGTGCCGGCTCAAAATCCGGGGCTCGTCCGGGTAGGTGTGACTGGGGCTTAAGCTCTTATTTCAAATGCTGGTTAGTCCTATAGATATACCGAGTACAAATAGAATACAGATGCATTACATGATGCATTTTTATTATTGTTTTTATTACTTATACTTTTCGTTCTTGTGCTATAGGACCTTAGATGTTGCCAGGATGTAAAACGCCAACAATTAATCGTTCTGATACTATCATAAGTGGGCATGGTTGGATAGGCGGGGTGACTGTTAAGGTGTTGCGTTCTGGCAGCATATAAGGTCATGAAGATGGACTTATGATAAATGTGCACTCATGGCGACTTTATAGTGCTGCTCCACTCAGAGACCAGGTCAGTGGAACTATGATCCACTCAGTCACATCATTCTGATGCTGAGCAAACCAGTCATTGTACTATTACATTAATGCAGAGTGCCAGGCTAGGTATTGACAAGTATAAGTTTGGTTTGGTTTGACTCAGTTGGGGTTCAAACTCACGACCTACCTCTCACACAGGAAGCTTTTAGCTATTCAGCCATACTGTCTAGGTGGAGTGATATGGTACTTGCATATACAGGCTGTAGGCTTTCAGATTTCATGGGGAACAGTTTTTGGGTTCCGTGCCTGGTACTCATGGGAACCCATGGGTAACTGTTTTTCGGTTCCGTAAAATTGGTAATGGGTACCCATTCTTGAAACAGTTAATTAAATGTAGTAGGAGTATATTTTGAACACACCTGTGCAGAAATTGTACATATGAGCCTGTCTCAAAAGGTGCTAGCTCTTCATTTTGTTGTCCATTGTAACGATTGACACAAAACAGCACAGAAACGGTTACACTGAAAACACAAGGACATTTGCTTCAAATCAATATGTATTCTATTGGGATTATGAAACACCATGTAAAAAACAAAGTAGTTTATCCTGAGCAAATGCATAAGTAGATAGTGTGTTGATCGTTACAATTGACTAAGTTTTGTCCCATATTGCTTAGCACCTTTTGAGGCAGTCTCATATATCTTTAATCATCTACAATGTAATGAAAAGAACCGTCTGTAGCATTTAATTTTTTTTTAATTGCCTTGGGTTTGGTACAGGTTGATGAGTAGAATTAATATCATGGGAAACACAATTTCGGTTCCGTAGTATCCCCAGCATGGTAACGACACATTACTGGTAACGATTGTTACCATGAAATCCTACAGCCTGATATATTAATTATATATTACTGGCATAAGGGCAGGGAGGAACGAGGAAGCAGTGCTGGTCATTACATAACTTTATTCTAATGACGTTCTCATCCAACAGCATTTTCGGTTACATTACTGGATGTTTGAGCAGCCCGTGGGCAAAGTCTGACATGAACTTGAAGTTATGCGAGTAATTAATGTAAACATCAACAACATATGTACAATGTTTTTATGAGCGTAGCAGTTAATCAAGTGAGGGAGATAGATCACAATATATCAATAATCATGAGTCAAGTGAGTGATCATATAAGTAGTGATCAGGGGGATCAATGAGTTTTTAGGGTAAATGATCACTTTTAATTGATCTTAGTAAATCATATATATTGAGATAGTGATGAATGGCTAATAGGAGAAATTAACCTATTCACAGTTTAGGATAATTACGGTGAGGAGATTTTTGTATCATTAAATGTTTTTGTTTTTATTTGTCTCATCGTGTTTGATTTTTTTTATCGAGACAAGTGCCAATGCCAAAGTTGTGGCTGTGTGTTTTTAGTTTATGGCAGTTATTAAGGTTATGTTGACCTTGTTGGAGTCTGCGGCGCTTACCTATGTTCGGTGAGCCTGGGATGCCCATCCCCCGAACCTCTGCGCCTCTAGTTCCGTGCTGCCTGAGGCAAATGGGACTGTGGCCGCCGCCTTCCTGATGGCATGCAGCGTGTACGGGGTTTCTACCCCTACTGCCACACGGTGGCGATATACGGTATTGTCATGGTATCGCCGTCCCCTGGGTAGAGCAGTAGTAATTGTGCTGGGTGCCGTGTCGGATCTTCGTTCAGCATGCCTTTGTATGCAGTGACCGGGCATAGCACCGGGTTGGGGGGCTGGTGCCAGGTTTAGTATCCTCGACTGGGTGTTGCCCTGGAGATTCTTGGCCCACTTCTGGTCGATCCTGAGTTTTCCCCCGATGTGTGGTGACGTCTGCTTTTGTCTTGGGTCGAGTCTTGTCGAATGCATTCGCTGCCCTGGGGGGCCACCTTCGATTGTCTCACCCTGTGTAGTACATGATGAGTATGGGTGTCCTGGGGGCACTCCACTGCCCTGATTGTGGCTATCAGGACGTGTGGTGTGGGGTGCGGCTTGTAGGTTTTTTACCTTGAGGGCGGGCGTCCATCGCCAACTTCACCCTGATGTCGTCCATCTGGTCGAGTGGTGCCTTGTTCAGTCTGAAGTGCATGCGGATGTGGGATACTGTATTGGCCACGGATGATGGGCACTGTCGGGCCGCTACTTCTTGGATCCAGCACCGTATCTCGTCGGACGTGGGGTTCAGCTCGGTTACCCTGTAGGTGAGGCAGTGGTGCCTGTGTGCTTTCATCGCCATCCTGTGGTTTGCCCATGTGCCTGGGGCCCGGGCCTGGGTCTGTCTCACCTCCACCGCTGTCTGCAGTCGTCTGTTCTCCAGATCTGTATGGCGTGAGGCATTTGTGTTGTTTGTATGCGAGCAAGCATGGTTGTACAGGGATTAAGCAGTGTTGAGCACATAATCGAATTGCAATGTTTGTATGTCGTTCACTTATGTGGGCCCTACTGAATGCTTCCGCTAATACATTAACGCCTGGTATGTGTTTGAATGTGACCTTGACTTGCAGTACGGCCTGTAACATCCAGGCTGAGTGGGCTGCTTCCAGCAGACGTGGGTCGTGTGTGCAGCCTGTGGTGAGCATATGGACTGCGGCTTGGTTGTCGCACATGACTCTAATGTGACCTCCTCGATCTCCTTCATGTGCGAATGTGTGGAGGCCGACTATGACGTTTAGTGCCTCCAGGTGGTTAATGTTTGTGTCAGGGTCGGTTGAGACTGCCGTGTAGTTTGAGGGAGTATGCACTGGTGGAGTCGGATCCTCCTATGCCACACATGCATGCTTCGACCTCGATGGTCCTGTGTGGTGTGGTCGGTGGTATCGCCGATGTGCCGTTCCATTCGTGTGCAAATTAGGGGAACCAGGACTCTAGCAGGAGAGGTTGGCGCGCATCTGTTTGGTGACCGGGGTTGTGCAGTCCCCCATATCACATAGGGTGTCGAGCAGGCGGCCAACAAATATACATGCTGGTTGGACGCATTTTGCTAAAGCCCCAGTCACACATAGCCGGACGAGCCCCGGATTTTGAGCCGAAACACCCACAGACCAATGGCCCGGATTGTCCCGGACCGCCATGGATAAAATCACTGTTTTCGTCGATTTTTGCCTCGCAGTCACACTTTCCCGGACGAGCCCCGGACCAAAGGCCGGACCGCCCCATACCACCCCCGGACTGCCCCGGAACGGCCCCCGGACTGGGCTGGACAGGCCCCTGACTAACCCGTACGAGGCCGGACCACCCCCGGACTGCCCCAGACCACCCCCCGGACCACCCCTGGACTATCCCGGATCACCACCGGACAACCCCCAGACTACGGGGGCAGTCCGGGAGTGGTCCGTGGCTAGGCCGGGGGTAGTCCTGGATAGTCCGGGGATGGTCCGGGTCAACCCATGGGATGGTCAGGGTCAAACTGTGGCTCAAAATGACCCCGTACCACCCCCGGACAGGCCCAGACCACCCCCGAAATACCCGGATCACCCCCGGACCACCCCGGATCAGGCCGGATTGAGCCCTGATCGCAAAATCCCCTGGACCACCCCGGATGTTTTAAACATTTTAAAACATCCGGGGCCGAGCCCAGACGGCGCCGGACGAGCCACGGATCAGGGGGGTCGGCACGGACGACCCACAGACGAGCCACTGATCGCCCCGGATCACCCAGGATGGTGGTCCGGGTCTCGTCCGGCCCCTGATCCGGGTATGTGTGACTGGGGCTTAAGCGAAAAACCTTGCCCAGTATCGACTGGAGCTGCTTTTTTTGTGATTGTACGTCTCTTTATGCCCCTGAGTTTGTCAATTGGTATGGATAGTGTCATGTCGGGGTCGACAGGTGGGGGTGGCTGCTTCACTGGCTCCCGCCCCCGCCCGCAGTAATGACAGAAAATGACCACCTCCGTGGTCATTTAACTCAATGCTACTATGCTAGCGTGTGTGTGTGTGTGTATGTATGTATGTATGTATGTATGTATGTATGTATGTATGTATGTATGTATGTATGTATGTATACACACGTTAGCAACCATGATGGCCAACCCGTGTGTAAAGCCGTGTTCACACGGGAAAAGTTTAAAGAGATTTAGACAAGGCGAATAATATGAATCGATTTAGAGGCCCATTCAGACGGACCGAGTTTGAAAGTGTTTCGCGTTCACACGGGCAGTGCTTGAGTCGGTTTAAGGCGGAAGTGGATATCTGCGCATGAGTGTGGGTTTGACCTAGATATGTATAGACTGAATCATATTGTTTTGGAACCGTAAAAACTTCTGCGGGGCAGTGAAAACCTATAAATAAATGATGAAAAAAACATCTGTGCACCTCTATCCGGTTCATAGACCAAATTATATAATATGCGCTTTTGATCGACTGGAAAGTCAACAAACTAAGGTCTCGACTGCGCATGCGTGTGACATCCTTAATCCGCCTCAAGTAAATTGGTTGCGTTCACACGGGCGATATAAGTCGAATCATAAAATTTGGTTCATATAAACCACCTACATAGGTGGTTTATAAAATCCGAATTATATGATTCGAATCAGCCCTAAACCGCCTCAGCCGCGAGTTCACATGCCAAATGTGAGCCGAACTAGGCAAGGCGATTTATATGAATCGAATTAACTGCCCCATGTGATGGCCGACACCGAGGGAGTATGGTTTCAGTTTGACATTGTGTCCTTGCCGGCAGCAATAGATCACTGGGAGCTGGTTCCGGCATGGTACTCACTGCCACCCCACAGACACCCACACACAAACACATACACATAGTGCCCATTCATCAACCGGAACGGTGTCATGTGCTTTGTGCCATTTCTTACACCACATTGTGCTAAGTGCCATTTCTCACATACATTCTGCCATTTCTCACATACATTCTGCCATTTCTCACATACATTGTCCAATTTCCCACACACATTGTGTCAAGTGTCATTTCTCACACACATTGTGCCAAGTGCCATTTATCACACATATTGTGTCAAGTGCCATTTCTCACACACATATGGTGCCCAGTGCCATTCCCCTCACACACGCGGTGCCCAGTGCCATTGCCCACACGTGTCGGTATCTGCGTCCTGAACAACGCGTGGCGGCTGTTAGTGTTAGTCATGTATAGATCGCCTTGTGGGCTGTGTGCACGGGGCACCAGATGGCTCTGAGTAGGGTGTCACCTGTTCATACTATATGCGGAAGGGGGGGGGGGGGGGGGGCGTATCATCTGCCTATATCCAACTACAGAGGTCAGTTGGGCTGGGAACCCCGCATTTTTAAAGCGTGAGTTTGTGGCAGTTGCGGTAATACTCCACTCGTGTCACTGTGCTATTTGTTGTCTAAGTACCGCATTTGTTTCCGTGTCGTGGGGTGATGTCACCAAAGTACACGCCTTGCACTCAGCCACAGGTTGCTTCAGGTTGAGTCAGACCTGCTGACACACCACACTACATAAACTGCTGACGTCACGAGTACCTGCACAGTCATGTATCTCCACCCTGCCAGCCTTGTAGACCTGCGTCTATATTAGATTCCCACCTCTGTATGGAGGGGGGGGTGTCATGGTTGTGTATGGCACTGTGGCAGTGTGGGTTGTAGTTGAACAAATTCAAAATTCAGGTGTGGTTGGTTTGTTTGTCTTGTTTGTTTGGGGTTTACCTCCTAGCAACATCTGAGATCATATCAGAATAAGTGCTTATCTAGATGTGATTCTATATCTCCAACTTAGATAGGGGTGCAGTTATTAAGCATAGAAAGGATTGGAAATTATTTTAATAGAACCGGTTACTACTGAAGCCTGTGATGTGAATGCCAAATTAATATTCCATTTTTCACTTTCAAATGACTTCTCTGAACTTAGCCTTTCAAATAAAAGTTACTCAAAACTGAAGCCAGGTAGATAATGACCAACCTAATATATTTACCAAAGCCATCGGACTGTGGAACTTTAACCTATATTTGATCCAATATATCCAACGTAGATAAACGTAGGTACTCAAACATGTATTGTTTATTAGAAGGAATCCTAAATTAGTTTAAAGTTGCATATTCCGATGGTTTTTACTTTCTGCCATTTTTCTGAGATAAATATATTAAATTGATTCTTATAGTCTACCTTACTTTAGTTTGAAGTAACTTTTATTTTAAATGTCTAAGTTTTGAGATATTTGAAGTGGAAACATGTCAAATTAGTTTTGGCAAGCATACTCTGACACCATAGGATTTAGCAGTAACAGGTTCTATTAAATAGCCTCATGTTGTCCCTTCTATGTGGCGACGCATGCTTAATAAGTGTGTCAGTATCTCAATTAGATTTGTAGGATCAAATCTAGATAATTGTTTTGGTTTTGAAAATTAAATACTCTATTGGACTATGCAGCTTTAATACAACCTGTCACTCCTGATGCCTGTGATGTACAACTGATGCATATCATGTCCAACATTTCGACGTGCACACCAACATTAATTATGCATGTTTTCACTTCAAATATATCCAGTTTGTATTGTTGTAATATAGCTATTTCAAACTAAAGTAAGGCAAATAACGATAAACTTGACATAATTACAACAAAAATACGGTATAAACTCCAAACCATCGCATTATGCAACTTTAATGTCGAAGTTAGAATTAATATCTTAAATATTTTAGAATCATGCCATATGCTAACATCTATGTTAATTATGTACCTATTACCACAGGTACAGCTATGTTAATTATGTACCTATTACCACAGATACAGCTGTATCACACGGGAGAAAGGACATCTATCTGTATGTATTAAAACTATTAATTCAGTCCCCGCACCTTTAAAAAAGAAAAAGCTCGATATATTTATATAATTTAAAATTCAAATGTATCCGCTTGGCTAAGTTGCTATTTTTGGACGTATAACCGGCACGTAGGTATTTGCGTCCTCCCCCCGCCCACCCCCCCCCCTCCTCCCCGCGTACCCTCCCCCCCTCCCCCCCCGCTTCCGCGCCCCCTCCTCTCCGCTTCCTCCCACCCCCGCCCTCCCCCCCTCCCACCCCTGCCCTCCTCCCCGACTGCCCCTCTCCCTCTCCCCCTCCCCCCTCCCCCTTCCCGCTCCCCTCTCCGCCCCTCGCCCCTCTCCCCTCTCCCCTCTCCCCTCCCCATCCCCCCTCCTCCCTCTCCTCACCCAGGCCGCCCCGTCATTAAAGGCTGGTGCCGTTGGTGAGTGCGGTGGTGGTGGTGGTGGTTTGTGGGTTGAGTCGGGTGCACCGTGACTTGAGGTGCTGAGACGTGTGTGAGGGATATCCGGGTGGTGTTACAGACGCCGCGTACCATTGGACAGGGAAAACTGGGGGCTAGGGCTGGAATAAATGCGTGTGTGTGTATTGGGTGGGGAGGGGGGGGGGGGGGGGGGGGGGTGGGGGGGGGGGGGGGGGGGGGGGGGGGGGGGAGTAGGTCGGGTTTGCACAGGTGTGGGAAGGGAGAGGGAGTGGGCGTTATGGGGGGGGGGGGGGGGGGGGGGGGGGGTGGGGGGGGGCTAGGGGTAAGCATAGATAAAGCATATCACCCGGTCACATCCGGGCAGGTAGACACGGGTGAATACCAACCCTATGTAAAAACAGGTCCGAAAAAGCGGGTTAAGTGAAATGAGAGGTGCCTAACTTTCACAATCTATAAGAAGCAACAAATTATTCTTTACATATGTCTTATTGATAAGCCCGCTACCTTTGAGTTGAAAAATAATAATGTAATATCTAGTTTAATAAGATTAAAAATTGAAATCGAGCGACGTGCTAGGCGCTGCCATCTTGATCTTTTTTTGCATTCTCGCTCCTCCCATTTCAAGCCAACACTTCTGTGCCTATATGGGTAGCCTTTTGATACTGGAGCCACAGTTTCTAGTTCATATTCCATACTAACCCTATTTTCGCCCGTATTTACACTACGTTGTCCTTCACCCGTGTACTACAAGTACCAGGTGAATCTTTTATCTAGGGGTAAGCCAGCACTGTTACGTCCGATGGCAGGCTGCTGTAAGGTTTGTTGAGAAACATGGGAATATCCTTGCGTGTACATATGTGTAAAAGAAATGTGCACCTCACATTACTAGGTGTGCAGTGTGTGTTAATTAATAGAAGAGGGCGATGTATGCAGTGGATAAGGCGGTATGTGGGGGGGGGGGGTGAGGAAGTGGTGGTCTGAAATGGGTGTCGCTCACTTGTTTATGTAGGCATGGTGGGGGGGGGGGGGGGCTACAGCAGGAAGAGCGATCAGCGAGGCGTGGTGCAGCTTGCAGTGGGAACTGGGACGGACGTGGTCTGTGGTGTGGTGTGGTGTGTGTGTGCGGGAGGGACAGGGAGGTGTAGTGTGTGTGTAGACACGGTGTGTGTGTGTGTGCCGAGGGCGGCCAGGTGGGAGTAGGTCAGTGAGTGGTGCAGGTGCCGGGTACCAGCGCCACCACCACCACCACCACCACCACGTGGGTATGACTGACTGTCAGGCCGGAGCGACCTTGTGTCTGTGTGTAGGGAGGTGTGCCGGGCACGTCTGATTCTGCAGAAGCCACCTGGGGGCCAGATGGACAGCGGCTGCTCGACGCGTGCTTTTATTTATGTTGTTCAACCGACGCAGACGTCTACAGGTAGGTTACCTGCATGGCCAGCCACACCCAGCACTGGGCGCGCCGCGACGCGACGCGTAGATACCGTCACACGGCACCGTGTCACTTCTCGCCAGACTGACCCCATTCTCATACGTCGCTGCGCTGGCCGCGTCGTGGTGTGCTACGCTGACTGCGCTGGCGGGTAGCGCTATGCTGGCTACACTGGCCGCGCCGCGCTTTACTGCGCCACGCTGACGGTGCTGCGCTGTGCCTGGATACGGAGGCGCTGCGTTGCACTGAACCTTGGTCAGGTTGGAACTGACCCACTTTGCCTCACCTTCCGCAGGCTATGGGAGGTTGTGGCCTTCGGGATGTGAGATGGAGGGACTGATGACCCATTTAGGACATGTTCCAACACGCCCCACCCACCCCCACACACTCACCCCACATACACATACATGCTCACTTCCGCCCACCAACACATCTGCTTAAACCTAATTACTACTAGTACTACTAGCTTGACTTGATTACCTACACAAGGTGACCTCAGTGTCATGCTAGCTGGCACACTATCCTCTAAATGATTTATGGTTGTCCCTACCTTTGCCCTCCCCTATTTTTTCTCTTCTCCTTATTTCCCCTTTTCTTTTCTTTTTTTCCTTTTCTATTCTTTTTCTGTTCGTTTTCGTTTCTTTTCTTTCCCTTTCCCTTTGTATTCTCTCCTCTCTCCTCTCCTCGCTTCTCTTTCCTTTCCTCTCTCCTCTGTCCTCCAGAGTGTTGTGCTCTGGTCTCTTGTGTGTGCATGCGTGTGCATGCTCTGGTCTCTTGTGCATGCTCCGGTTTCTGGTGCGCGCATGTGTGTGCATGCTCTGGTCTCTTGTGCATGCTGTGGTTTCTTATGCGCCGATGTGTGTACATGCCATGGTTGCTTGTGCACGCATGTGTGTACATGCTCTGGTTTCATGTGTGTGCAGGCATTCGCACGCTCTGGTCTCTTGTGCGTGTGTGCGCCAAAGTAAAACCCAAAGAGTGCAATCTTGGGTCAAGGCCTTTAAAAATGTCTTAAGTATGGTAGCTTTTCCGTGAAAGGTCTTTAAAAAGGTTGTAAATCGGATTGGGCCACTATAACTTAGTATAAGATGTTTTACCAGCTATCTTCACAAAGCACAAATACAGTGGAGCTGAAATGTCTCGAATTTCATGCTATAGTCTACCCACCGTAATGTACTGGTCACAAATATGTGCGTTATATTTGCCATGAAAATAGGTCTTAAATTGTATGAAAATTGGTATAAAAAGTGTTAAAAAGGTCTGAAATGTGTTGGCTGATAGGTACAGGAACCCTGTCTGCGCTCCTCTCTCCTCTCTCCTCTCTCTCTCTCTCTCTCCTCTCTCCTCTCCTCTCTCCTCTCTCCTCTCCTCTCCTCTCTTCGCCTTCTCTCTTCTCTCTCTCCTCTTTCTCTCTCCCTCTCTCTCCTCTCTCCCCTCTCCCTCTCTCTCCTCTCTCTCCTCTCTCTCCTCTCTCTCTTTCTCCTCTCTCTCTCTCCTCTCTCTCCTCTCTCCTCCTCTCCTCTCTCTCCTCTCTCTCCTCTCTCTCCTCTCTCTCCTCTCTCTCCTCTCTCTCCTCTCTCTCCTCTCTCTCCTCTCTCTCCCTCTCCTCACTCCTCCTCTCCTCTCTCAACCACCTCCGCACTACAACCACCCCCCCCCCTCCCACTACACTCCCCCCCCTCCCTCGCACTACACTCCCCTCCCACTACACTCCCCTCTACCACTACACTCCCCCCCTACCCACTACCACCCTCCCCCCTACCCACTACCCCCCCCTACCACTACACTCCCCCCTACCACTCACACTCCCCCCCCCCCCCTAAACTCCCCATTTGTTTAACGACCTCCCAGCCCAAAAGTAGACATCGGCTATTGGAGGGATTAACCGCCCCAATACACTCCTCAATGTAATGCACTGCATTCCTGAACTGATGCAGTTGTGTAGTTTGATTTACGTCACTATGGGTTTGTTACTAGAACACAAATACTTTCTGTCCCCCTCCTAACTATGACCAGCAATCGGAATTGTGAAAATTAGCACATTTCTGAATAGATTCATACAGTGGCGTATATTCCCGTGTGTCACCGCATTTTGCAGCCTTGTTGTCCTCACAAGAAAGTACAGGGATGAGCAATTTCCGATTTTCGGCGGATTTCCGATTTTTTTTCTTTGCCACAAGGGTCATTTCTGAGATTCGTGTAAATCAGATGTCAAAAAACTGAGGGGGGGGGGGGGCTAATATATTTAGGAATACATCGAAAGTTGTTAGTCTAAAAATGCCAATAGTAATCTGTGTGTTCAGTATTATTTACTTTTTGTTAATATGATTGATACATGTGTCAGAGATAAGTTTGCAATGAAGGTGTGCAATATCTCTTGTCAAAACGGATTACAGTTTGTTCAGATCAGTATTGTTGGTTTATGGGTCTACATTTAGAGTTTAGGAAATGTTTTTGTTTAGTTTTAACTAAGTCTTGAATCACCGTTACTACTACTAGTTGTATGTCAAAATATACTGTTATTATGTTGTCATACATGTAAATGTAACTTACATTTTCTGAATGTGCATATGCGGCACCGATTTCACATTAAGCATGTTAAATCATCAAATATAATGCCATATATGCGAAGTTTCATAATAAATAATAATTTTGAAAGAAGTACAGTTGTCTGCAATTTACTGCCAGATTCAGAAGGAGCTTAACTATAAAAACAAGTAAAGTACCCTTGATGCTGATACAGGATTTTATTTTGGGGAAAATATCCTCCTACAACCCACCTCGTCGTGGTCACCAGTATGTAAAGTCTACCGCTCGAATCTGTGGTTGTGTAGGCAGGTATAGTGAAATCAATACAGACAAAGAGAAAGGAAGAATATAAAGTGTGAAAGAAGAGAGAGTCAAGGCCCTCTGGTATATTATTTATATGGTACATGGATTCAGTATAGAGTATCACCTCACCCTATTCCCCCACCAATGCAATAACTCGGAATATTTTACACGATGATGATGGGTTGTAAGGAAGTAAGAGGATATTTTCCCAAAGAAAAATTACTTCAGCTACACAAAGTAATCCCAGGTTGTCTTAAAATGGCCCTGAAATTGCACCAAATTCAAAGTTTTCTCAGGGGGTCTCACAGCGCCCGCATAGATGCATGGGACTCACTTCGTTCGTAAATATAGATGACACTTTTCAGACTTTTTTTTTATCACAAGCTACTCTCATCCCTGAAAGTAGTGATAGCGGGTTAGTTTAAGACCAGGATCATAACTTCTCCACGCATCGATTTACACACACCTTTTCTCCTCTCTGTCCTTCCTCACTCTCCTCGCTGTCCGCCCTAACTCTCCTCACTCTCCTCGCCGTCCTCCCTAACTCTCCTCACTCTGCTCGCCGTCCTCCCTAACTCTCCTCACTCTCCTCGCTGTCCTCCCTAACTCTCCTCAATCTCCTCGCTGTCCTCCCTAACTCTCCTTGCTGCCCTCCCTCACTCTCCTCGCTGTCCTCCCTCACTCTCCTCGCTGTCCTCCCTCACTCTCTTCCCTCACTCTCTTCCCTCACTCTCCTCCGCCACTCTCCTCCGCCACTCTCCTCGCTGTCCTCCCTCACTCTCCTCGCTGTCCTCCCTCACTCTCCTCGCTGTCCTCCCTCACTCTCCTCCCTCAAGGCCTGGTCACATACGTTAGTGGACGTAGTTGAACGCAGTGGAGGCTAATAACCCTCTCACACTACGACGTAACAGGCCAGCGAGTGGGCAACGTAAAAATCACTTTTTTACGTTGAGATCCATAGAAATTCTAGGCGTTTTAGGGCCAAATTGGACGTCAGCGCAACGTAGTGGACGTTTGTTTGTTTGTTGTTTTATGTCCTAGCAACATCTAAGGTGATAATATCAGGACGGGTACCGACTTGTGATAGTGCACACTCATATCGACTTTATAGTGCTGTCCCACTGGGAAACCAGGCCGCCAGCACCATGACCTGGTATCCCACTCAGTCACATTATCCTGATACTGAGCACACCAGTCCTTGCCCTGTCCTAATAATGCCGAGCGCATGGCTAGGAAGCGACAAGTATCAATTTTTAAAAGCCATTGGTTTTACTCGACCAGGGTTCGAACCCAGGACCCCACCCCACGATCTACCAGCACGGGAGACGGACGCTCTAACTCATTCGGCCATCCCATCTCGTCCAACGTAGTTGTAATGAGTTAGAACGTTAAAAAAGAATAAGGCCCAATGTAAGGCTAACGAGCTTCCAGGACGCACGGCATCAGCCTAGCGAAACCCTAGCAATGGCTCAGCATAGGACTCATGTAATTACGCCCACCCTAACGTAGCAATGTGTGACTCTGGCATAATTCGTAACGTGAGTCGACGTCAGTCTAATGACAGTCAAGCGTGCTCAACATACGGACACCAAGGCAAAACGTTCACACCACGATCGCTTACGTTCGAAGAACGTTGGAGCACGTCACATATGTTACACGCCCGCCAGCCGGCCGTCAACTACGTCGAATACGTCAAGCCATGTTAGACACATGTCAGAGACACGTTAGACCTACGTCGAGATACATTAACACCACATTGTCAGCGCGCGGGCTGCACATTCCTCCCGGCTCTGCATCAATCTACTGTAAGTCGACGTAGCTCTAACGAACATCTAACATATCTCGATGTAAGCCTAACGTGAGCACAACGTAACCCAACGTAATGGCCTTTACGTCGAGCTACGTCAAAAGTTTTGGGTATGTCGAAAACCTTGACATGTGTCACCGTATCTCGACGTAACTCAACATAGGCTTAACGAACGAGTAACATATCTCAACATAATGGCCAAATTTCACCTACGTCGGCTTATGCTACCGCATTACATCGTAGTGTGACAGGGCCATAATGTAGTTGAACGTACCGGAGAAGTATGGATGCTGGTATGTTCAACTACGTTAGCCTCCACTACGTTCAACTACGTTAGCCTCCACTACGTTTAACTACGTTATCCTCCACTACGTTCAACTACGTCCACTAACGTTTATGTGACCGGGCCTGTACTCTCCTGACTCTCCTCGCTGTCCTACCTCACTCTCTTCCCTCTCCTTGCTGTCCTTCCTCACTCTCGACCAGCGTGAATGGCCAAATGAGTTGAATGTCCGTCTCCCGTTTTTGTATATTGTGGGATTCGGATTCGAACCCAGTTCGAGTCAAACCAATCACCTAAAAATTGATACTAGTCGCTTCCTAGCCAGGCGCTCAGCATTATTAGGATAGGGCATGTACTTGTTGGCTCAGTGTGGGGATAATGTGACTGAGTAGGATATCATGTCATGGTGCTGGCGGCCTGGTCTCCCACTGGGGTAGCACTATAAAATCACCATGAATGTACACTGTCACAAGTTGGCACCCGTCCTGATATGACCTTAGATGTTGCCAGGATGTAAAACCGCAACAACCAACCATCCTCGCCGTCCTCCCTCACGCTCTTCGCCGTCCTCCCTCACGCTCATCGCCGTCCTCCCTCACGCTCATCTCCGTCCTCCCTCACGCTCATCTCCGTCCTCCCTCACGCCCATCGCCGTCCTCCATCACGCTCATCGCCGTCCTCCATCACGCTCATCGCCGTCCTCCACGCTCATCGCCGTCCTTCCTCACGCTCATCGCCATCCTCCCTCACGTTTCTCGTGTCGTTTATAACCTCTCTGCTCACCCCACACCCTTACCCTGTGTGGTGTAACAAAACAATGTTGAATGGTATGTGGTCTACCACAGCGGGCTGTCATAGTAAGATAAGACAGAGGTGAGTGGGGAGTGTATGTGAGTGATGGGGGTGCTTATCAGACTGGGATGGGTGAACTGACCTTCGGTTTGAGTCCAAGAGTTGCTCTGTAGTAGCTCACTTTCTGCCTCCATCACCAGCTCGTAAACTACTCATCACCAATCGAGATGTCTATATTTTCAATATCACTCATTTATGTGTGCAATGAAGTGCTTCTGTGTGGAATGAAGTGCTGGTTCTGTACTTCAGTCCTGTTAATTTGCATGTACTGAACTTCTACTAGAAATCATATCTTGGCATTTCTATTCAACTTAAATAATTCCCCAGTTTGTTTTTGTGTGGGGATTTTAGGGTGGTTATCTTTTCAGAAGTCCCCCCCCCCCCTTCGTCCCCACTTCAATCCTTGCAATAAAGCTTTGATTCAAATAATTTGCATGCCTCTCGACACCTTGAAATAAAGCATAGGCGAATTGTTAGTGGTGCGCCACCTGCTAACCAACCCGTGACGGGCTGCACAAAAAGAGGGCAGCAGATGGCGCCTCGCAGCCATGTTTGTGCACGCGCTGAAGGCTGAGGTGTATTGATCTGGGAGGAAGCCCCGCTCTGAATGTGGCCAGGATGACAGGAGTGGATCTTGACTGTAGCAAAGGTGTATTGATCTGAGGAAACTACAGCTCCAGTGTTGTAGCAAATGGCCCCCAGAGAAACTGGTACAGCTTGAGGACCTTCGGAGACTAACCTGGTCAGTTTCCCTGCTGTTAACTAGACTGGCAGGAAGGGAGTACTGTGGGTGGGTTTGGCAAAGTGTGGGGTTCTGTGGCCAGATGACCTTGGACTGATAGATGGTATGTGGGAGGTGCTTGGAGGAGAGCCTGCAGGTGTGTAATCGTCCAAGTTGAGGGCAGTGATTTGGGCGTGCATGTGCTGGTTCTTCTCTTGTGCATGTGTGCATGCTCTGGTCTCTTGGTGCATGTGTGCATGCGTGTGCATACTCTGGTCTCTTGTATGTGCATGCTCTGGTCTCTTGTGCATGCTCCGGTTTCTGGTGCACGCATGTGTGTGCATGCTCTGGTCTCTTGTGCATGCTATGGTTTCTTATGCGCCCATGTGTGTACATGCCCTGGTTTCTTGTGCACGCATGTGTGTACATGCTCTGGTTTCATGTGTGCAGGCATTCACACGCTCTGGTCTCTTGTGCGTGTGTGCGCCAAAGTAAAACCCAAAGAGTGCAATCTTGGGTCAGTATTCATCCTGATATGACCTCAGTTGTTTTGCTAAGATGTAAAGCCCCAACAAACAAGTAATATAACCTGTGTGGGGGCTAATTCATGCCCTACTACACCTTCCTTAATTCACAACTTATGCTATGCTGAAGATCACACATAGTCAATCAAGCAGTACCACACTCTGGTTTTGAGTTTCTTCCATATTTATTAGGTCTACGTGGTTGACGGTTGATCTACCTTCCTTTTGTAACCTTTTAGGAACTTTGATCGTGAATGGCTAACTTTGGAGATATTCGAAGTGAAAACATTTCAAACTAATTTCGGAGTGCTTGTTGAAATGCCGGACACTATAGGTTGCAGCAGTACTACTAAAACAGTAATAGGTTCTGTTAAATTAACTTAAGATCTGCTCCCATATATACAACTTAAGTATTTGGGTTTAGACAATTTTGCATTCTCATTGGCTTTAAGGCTTTGCTTAGTTGTACTGCCAATTCTACGCATAAGATTCAGGAGGATGTAAGTAATATTTTAATTTACAGGGTAAATCTAGTTCAATTTTAATATTGGTGTACAAGGCTAGTACAGGGCTTGGAGGTCTCATTCTGATCCCTGGGTCGACTTCCCCATACTCACCCCCGTGCCCCGAATGCCAATCCTCTATCCGGCAACTAATTGCTTGGGCCTCGACAGCTGACCGGATAGCCGGTTTTCCGCTCCGTGTGTATGACACTGGTGTCTGCCGGGGTCAGCGTGTGGCATGCGTTACCAGTGTGCTCGACGGAAGCAGAGCCGCCCGCCGCCCATCTGTCTGTCTGCTCCGGTAACGCAACCCGCTCCGAGCAATGTCACTAATCGGCATTGAAATGCCACCAGGGAGACTACAACACATGATTGGTAGTGCAGGCCTTTAGAAGCCTTGCGCCTTCCTGCAACAATAGCAGTGGAGTCTACTGCCGCCGGAAGCGGAGCTGCTAGGAGACGGTAGGAGTGGTTGGGAGAGGATGGGAGTGGATGGGTGAGGGTGGGAGTGGATGGGTGAGGGTGGGAGTGGATGGGTGAGGGTGGGAGTGGATGGTTGAGGGTGGGAGTGGGTGGGAGAGGATTGGAGAGGGTGGGAGTGGATGGGTGAGGGTGGGAGTGGATGGGTGAGGGTGGGAGTGGATGGGTGAGGATGGGAGAGGGTGGGAGTCGATGGGTGAGGGTGGGAGTCGATGGGTGAGAATGAGCGTCGATGGGTGAGAATGAGAGTGAGTAGGATCTTCATTACGACACAAGTTGCTTCCCATCATGATAATGGCCTTATATGTTGCTGGAATGTTAAACCCTCAATCGCGCTAATCTTCATGAAAGTGGCCCTGGCCCTGGCCCTTGAACCATAGATAGTAGGATGGGGTCCTGCTGTGTCATCCCTTTGGGCGAGTGACGGGTAGGGGGAGAGGAGAATTGAGGGAGAATAGACAGGGGGCGGGTTAGCCCTCGGCATGCTTCTCTGCCTCGCACGGCCACCCACCCTTGCCGGCTCCTGTACCACGAGGCCTGATCGGGCCGACCGCTATCTAATTGTAAAATATTCTCATAAAACGCATTGGTGGGGAATGCAAATGGTCTATAAAGGAGTACAAATGGTCTATTAATGTAAATGATGTATAGGGCCAGGTGCATGAATGTATTTATGTAGTTGCTGGTGATTCTTTACTTGTGGTCAATAGTCATTGTGTATTAGGTAGATAGTGTGAATGAGGCACTAGTGATAGTGTGTAAGGAGCCCCAAGAGCTCTACTCACTACCCCCTCCCCCCAACTGTTAGTCACGGATCACCACACACACACACACGCACGCATGCACGCACGCACGCACACACGCACACACACACACACACACACACACACACACACACACACACACACACACACACACACACACACACACACACACACACACACACACACAGCAGGAAGGTGCAGGCCCAGATAAAGGATTCACCCGGTACTCGCAGTACACGGGTGAATACCAACCCTATATAAAAATGGTCGAAAATGCGGGTTAATGAAATGAGAGCCTAATTTCACAATCTAAGAAGCAACAATTATTCTTTACATATGTCTTGTTAATTGCCCGCTACCTTTGAGTTGAAAAATATAATAAAATAGCCAGTTTAATACAATTTAAAAGTGAAATCAACGGCGTTCAATGGCCGCCATCTTGTCTTTTTGCATTCTCTCCCATTTCACCAAATCTATGCCAATATATGTAGCCATTTGATCATGGAACCACACTTTCCACTTCCTGTTCCATACTAAAGCTATTTTCGCCCGTATTTACACTACGTTGTCCTTCACCCGTGTACTACAAGTACCGGGTGAATCTTTTATCTAGTGCAGGTCAAGCAGCCACACCGCATGGTGGTGGTGGGTAGATCACAGTAGCCATGGTGACCCCAGAATGCCTACTGTTCATTGGTGGAACTAGAAATGCTTGTTGCTGATTGGAGATAATGGTCAGGTGGTATGCCATATCAGATCCATGTACCACTATATAATAATAAACCTGAGGGTACAAGCTCTCACTCTACTTTCACTCTTTATACCCTTCCTTTCTCTTCTTGCCTGTATTGATTTCATATACCCTGCCTACACCACCCACATATGCCAGCCCTCGACTTTACATAATGATATCAGGGGCTGGCAATTTACTGCTTGACGGCGCCGCTTGATCGTTGGGGACTGCGCAAGTGATCGGGGTGGGTTCGTTGGATACCAATCATAGCCCTCGACCTCACCCCCCCCCCCCCCTTCTAACCCCGATCCTACTCTCATCGCTATCGCTGCCCGCAAACTTCACACTCCACACTCCACACTCCCGTCACCACGGCTATCCTCATCATCAACTCCCCTCTCCCCCTCTCCCCCTCTCTCCCTCTCTCCCTCCTCTCCCTCTCTCCCTCTCTCCCTCTCTCCCTCCTCTCCTCCCTCTCCCTCTCTCCCCCTCCACCCTATCATGCACCTTTTACCCTCTCATTGCATGCCCCTCTCCTCCCCCTTTCCCTTCCCCCTCCCACCATCCCCTTCCCTTCTCCCACCCCCTCCCCTTCCCTTCCCCGCACCTCCGCACTCTTCCTTCATCTACGTGCTTATGAAATATATTTTCTGATGAATAATACTTTTTTTAATCCCAAATAAGTTTTGATGGAATTTGCAAGTTATAAGCATGTGCTTTTTCTTGTTGCAACATTTTACCTCATTTTCTAGCCACTTAAAGTTTGTTTTTTCTTTTCTTTTTAAAAACTGTCTCAAAAGGTGCTAAGCAATATGGGACAACACTTTGTCCATTGTAAAGATCAACATACTATCTGCTTATGCATTTGCTTAGGATAAACTGATTTGTTTTTTACATGGTGTTCATAATCCCAGTAGAATATTGATTTGAAGCAAATGTCCTTGTGTTTTCAGTGTAACTGTTTCTGTGCTGTTTTGTGTCAATTGTTACAATGGACCAATAAAAAAAGAGTTTTCACCTTTTGAGACGGGCTCATATGACAACAATTGGTTAGTTAGAATTTCGTTCTTATATGACCTTAGATGTTGCAAGAACATAAACCGCAAACAAGGACATGTTAGGTGTTGGCGATAATGTGAAATATAAAATGGAGTTTTATATAAATATTATAATAATGGAACGGGAGTAGGTTATCTGTATGAAGGCCCGTGGAAAGTTCTAGAACTTGCTTGAGCTGAATGGATAGCGCCTATGGGTGCATGCAAGTAGGGCTAGTGGGTGTTGTGTAGGGGTTTATAAGCTGGCCCCACACAGCAGTGAGATGCCTGCTGCCACTGAAAATAATAATATAGTCATAACCAGGATAGCTGAAACCTGACTTCCGGCATTTTCCAGCGATTCCCTGACAGTGCTAAAGGTTGCATTCCTTACACGCGTAATGCGTTATGCGTCATGCGTTATGCAGTATGCGAATGGCATCATTCCTTACACACGTTATGCGTAATGCATTATGCGGCACACGACTGGCTATATTTAAAAAATAAAAATAAACAATTATTCTCCATACTGCTCTGTATATGACCAAATATTGCATTTATATCTATGTAACTTTTTATACGTCACATGGGGGTTCCTACCTTTATTATAGCCAAATTATAGATAAGTATTCATATTTCTGTGGCTCTGGTAGCATTTTTACCAACCCGAACCCCCACCACCACCACTACCATATGTTTCCACTCAGAAGCCCTGAAGACTGCTTCCTAACAGGTCCGCCGTGGCTGTCCGTAATTATCAGTCGCCTCCTCCAGCCTTATATCAATGGACAAATGCGACTGATGATTTTCTATTCGCACCACCTTTACGCATTACGCACCGATCGCTACATGGACCGATCGGGATAATGGATTTGCATTCGCATTCGCATTACGCGTGTAAGGAATGTACCTCATAGGTTTCAAGGCGTTTCGATTTTTTGTCGCATTCGCATTACGCGTGTAAGGAATTCGCCGTCAGTATAATAATCTTGGATTGATTTCAGTGATTTTAGCTGAATACACTTTCATCATTGAGCAATGTTATCATAACTGGTTTCTACCATTACACTATACACCGTCGTCTGATGGCAATGGCATGAACTAATGTTCTGGGTAGCTTACCGTGCAGCATGCCCTGCAGAAAAGGTATATTACTTCCATGGAACACTTAATGCCAGTAGTATATGGAGTCGGGAGGCCGGCCTGGAGGAGAGAGGAGTGTAAGGGGAGTTGGGAGTTTGATGCTGGCTCCTGTCGTGTTGCGTGTGCAGAGTGTGGGAGGAGGGTGCATCCGGTGTGGGGCCGAGTTGATTCAAGTGCGGGGTGAAGTCGGTGAGTTTTATATCGATAGACTTTGGCTCACGAACACATTGATTTTGGCTACTGAAATGATGACTGGATCTTTTTTTTCCCTTTTAATTTGTTGTTGTAAAGCCTTACATGATTTTATTCGCACATTTATTACAAACAAATGAAATATCTCCTCGTTTTCGCAACTTATGATGGGTAATATAATTTATTATATAAATATAAATTGTCGGTGCTTTCTGAATACATTCTTGGTATTTAGTATGCTCAATTTATATATTTAACCAATATATTGCATAATATCTGGTGCGGATCGGCGCGAGTGGCGCCACCTACTATACTTACGGTGCGTCTCTTGCGCCGGTGTCTCAGGAAATCGCACCCCCCCCCCTGGAGATCGCAACCCCCCCCTATTGCTTTGTAGCATTTATCACCCCAAGCATGGCAGCTATATGTTTGATTTTGAACTTCTACCAGATCTGTGGGGATGAAATGGATTCAAGGAGGATCAAGATGGATTAATCTTAATGAAAACACTAAAGTTACAATAGTCCAGTTCGTAATTCCAGCCACACATGCGCTGAAAATGGTAGCCTGGTCACCTGGCCTTTATTCACTTCAGCGTCATGTAGGATAATGATACAAATAGTTGTACTGGCTTTTCTTAATGATATAGTCTAGTATCTTTGACAAAACTTGACCTGTTCCCATATCCTTCTTGTGAGTGATCTCAGTGAATATGCCCCTTGCTGTGACAGGCATGAAATTAAAAATAATCAATTAATCCATCTTGTGAGGGATCCCCCTTATATAATAATAAATGTGGTTTAATCATGCTTACATAAATACAATAGACCAGTTTGTAATCCAGCGTCACGGTGCATTGTGGGATTTCGTGGATTTCCGCGTGTTTTTTTTTTTTATTCACCGATTAACTTCACAAAATGCCAATATATATGATAGTAATTGTATATCCGGTCCTGATAAAAGATATGACCTTAGATGTTGCCAGGACGTAAAACTCCAACAACCAACCAAATAATCTGGTTATGGTCCGAGTGAGTTAGTACATCAGGCTGGGCGCTACACACTGGCTGACGGAGCAAATGGTCCCACGTGTCAGCAATTCGCTGATAATGTTCGCCTAGAGTGTACTGGCAGTTTACGGGGTCCTCTGGACTCAGGGAACGCTCTCAAATGTTGATATGTCTGCGTGTAGCATGTGCTTGAGACATACAGATATCAAGACAACCTCGGTCTCTGCTGGTTTCAATGACATATGGTGTCCAGATGAAAGTGGCATATGCTTCATACACAGAAATGTAGAGACAACATTGCATGCTTCATATACAGACCAGACGGGATGGCCGAATGAGTTGAGCGTCCGTTTCCTGTTTTGGGAGATCGGGGCATCCGAACCTTCGTGGGTTCGAAGCCTGGTTGAATCAAACCAATGACTTTAAAATTGATACTTATCGCTTCCTAGCCTGGCACTTGGCATTATTAGGATAGGGCAAGGACTGGTTGGCTCAGTGTCAGGAGAATGTGACTGAGTGGGATATCAGGTCATGGTGCCGGTGGCCTGATTTCCCAGTGGGGCAGCACTATGAAGTCGATATGAGTGCACACTGTCACAAGTCGGTACCTGTCCTGATATGACCTTAGATCTTGCTAGGACCTAAAACAACAAACATGCTCAATGATTTTGGTCTGCCCTGGTTTCGGTGACGAGGTGACCAGATGAAATTGACACATGTTTTATATCCAGAAATACATTGGTCTGTGGTGGTTTCGGCGCTATGAAGCGTCAAGTTGAGTGTGATGTATTTTTCTTGTACTGTATGTTGGTTAAACGAGCCCCGTGTTCGTCCGCGAAGTGTCCCGGTAGTGTGCACGCGCACGCACACACACGCGCACACACGCACACAGACGCACACACACTGCCCGTATTTAAAAGCTTCCTAGCTGCGGACTGCTGAATGCAATGCACAATGTTACATAGTGTTGTGGGCCGCGCTCAGTAACGCCAATCAATGTGTTGGGGGGGGGGGGGGGGGGGGGTCCTTCCCTGCATGCAATAATGGGCGCATATATACACTCGTCCCATACCCAGCACACAATGCTTCCGTACCAATACCACCCCTCCCCACTCCCCCATCCCTCCTCACCGCTACACATTTGTTACACCACTCCCCAGCCGCAGACACTTTTTTTTACTGGCTCCGCACACACTGGGACACACATACGCGCACGCAGTATCTGGTTCTGTTTCCACCATACCCTACCCTACTCACCCTACCTATCCTATCCTACTCTACCCTACCCCACCCCACCCCACCTCACATACTGGTTCTGTACCCTCACTCCAGACACATGCCCTTTATTTTCCTTCCCCCACCCTCCCTGACACGCACACACTTACTGGCCACGTACCTCCCCCCCCCCCCCCGGCACCCCGCCCCCCCCCGCAGTCCTCATACAATGAGGTACGCCCCTCCCTCATTGTGCAGACCGCCACCACCCACGCCCTCAGTGTGCCCTCAAGCTGAGCACGGTATGGTAGACGGGACGGGCTCAGGCAGGATGTTCCCTACACACCACACAACCCCCCCCCCCCCCCTTCTCATGGTATGCAGGACACAGGCGGGTACGCATGCTAACAGAGCAGATACATACTTAACGTGTATATAAATGTGGATGTGCCAAAGCGAATCCTTTACTGTATACCCCCTGAGTATGTCTACGTAGAAAGCGTGTATGCAGATATATTACAATGGAACTCTGGTCTATAGCCTCTTTATGATATGCGTGTGTGAATTGATGTCTGGATGCAGCTGTAGCAACCTGGAGACATGGATAAATTTTGTATGACATTGCTTTGAAAAGTCCCTATTGGCATAGCACTGAAAGGTATCAACACTGTGCCTATCCACTTTAATTTACGTAGTTAAGATTTTAATTGTTTGAAAAATGGGGAGGGATAAATGAGGGGTCAGTATCTAGGTTGGCAGCGGGTGTGTCACCCACCATCCACCCACACATACTCTCCCACAAACGTTGACCTACACTAGACTCGACTGTGTATCAATCACCCTTGCCCTACATACCCGGTGCACCACCTTGACCCCCACCACCCCGATAAATAGACTATAGCCATTGTACACCACATATAACCTGTAAGGGCCGGGTTGAACTGGGCTGGGCAAGGATGACTTGGTGTCCGTCCTATCAGAGTTTGATAACTGTCTTTATGTGACCTTGGATGTTTCTATGACGTAAAACCCTAAGATTCATATATATATATATATATATATATATATATATATATATTATATATAGATAGTTTTACACCCATACTATACATTATATCATAACACAACCCTTCCACACACCCTCCACACACATACACACCGTCCCTCCACACCACACCAAACTGCCCTGCTTACAGCCTCGTTCTGCTGTATACCACGGCTGTTCTCGGTGCACAGGTCCCCAGTCTGGGTCCCTGAGTTCATTAGGCAGCTTCCCGCCCCGAAAGTTTTTTTTCTTCTGTGCCTTGTCTGTGACGTCACGTGGACGGACACGGTCGAGTTAGCGCTAAGCTGATGATGCCCGAATGGTATAGCTTGCTGAAGGAGAGGGGTTGGGGTTGGTTTGGGAGGGGGTGGGGTGGGTGGAGTAGCTGGTAGGCATGACAACGTCGGGGTATGTAGGCGACTTTTGGTTTACTTTTAGGGTCAGTGAGTTGACAACGGGTAGGTTCTTTGGTACAGGTGTGCTGACTCAGGTGTGACGTGTAGTAGGGGGTGCGGTAGGTAGGGTCAGGGAGCCAGTCACCCTTTCCACCCTCACCGTCTGCCATCTCCCATTCCGTCCCACCCCACCCCACTCCGCCTCGCATCGCATTCATTCCCACTACCCCCAACTACTCGCATTCCACACACTATCACACACCCACACACACGCCCACACACATGCATACACTCACACACACTCACACTTACATACTCACACACTCACATATTTACATACTCACACTTACATACTCACACACTTACATACCCACACACTTACATACCCACCCACACACATACCCATTACACCCCCCCCCCGCAGACACATTACACCCCCCCCCCACACACACACATACGCACACATACCCACACCCACACAGACGACACCAACCCCTACTGGGCTTCAGCACGCAATGCCGGGCCTGCAGAGGCTCACCCCGGCCTGCCGTGTACAGGCATGTCACGGGGACTTGGAGTTCGGCGCGGCGTGGGGCGGACCAGGGTCTGATATGAACCCCCCCCCCCCCCACACACACACACACACACGCGCTGCTGACCAGCGTCTCGTCACCAGCGCCGCCCAAGGTCATCAGTCAGCACCGACAGGTGGGGCGCACCACCGCGGCAAGCTGGGACTGGCTCTCTGGACGTGCATGTCTGCATGCCTGCCTGTATGTGTGTAGCACAGCGACAGACATACATACAGACCGGCCGGTAGTGGCGGCCGGCCGGCGGGATTTGTCTGCCCGTCAGTGTCCGTGGTGGGCCGCCTCTTATGTCAGAAGGCGGTCAGGGTGCTGGTGAGAAGGGTGGAGAGGAGCAGGATGAGGAGGCAGCTGTGATCCGAGCATTGGGACATACACTGGACACAGGACAAGGAGAAACGGGGACACCGGGACGCACGTGTACACACACGATACCGGACACGAGGTGCTGACCACGCACCACGCACTACGCACACGGAAGGCGGCTTTAATTAGGTTAAGCACTCGGTACCACGTTACCCAGGAGGAGATTGCATTTACTGGTGAGTGCGCCCCGCCCGGCCCACTAGTGGTAGTGATGGTTGTGGCGCATCACGTGCAGCGTGTTGCCAGTGACCGCGTGGCCGGCCATACAAGCGTGGCGACAGTTGACGACGGGGGCTGCGATTAGGAGCGGCCGGGCGTGGCGGGCTGCAGGCGTGGAGGAGGGGGTAACCGGCCCTGGGACGTCTGATTGACACCTCCCGGTGTATGTTTTATTGACGGGACACCGTGGAGCCGGGCCGCCCCATACTCCACACGCGGCAAGACGCGCCCGTGGTGGCCGGCGCTCATTGGCTGAGGAGACGGCCATGTTGGACCGCGTGGCACGATACCAGGTCAGCCCGGCAGTCAGCAATGCCTGCCTGACTGCCCGCCAGCGTGCCTCCCTGCCTGCCCGCCAGCCTGCCTCCCTGCCCGCCTGCCTGCCTCCCTGCATGCCTCCCTGCCTGCCCGCCTGCCTGCCCGCCTGCCTGCCCGCCCGCCTGCCTGCCTGCCTCGCGACCACCGCTAGTTAACCGCGTGTGTACACCACCAAAACTAGCGCCCGCTCCTCCCCCCCCCCCCCCACCACACACACACAAACCTTCCCCGCCTGCCCTGCAGCATTGAGCAACCAAACACTTAACACCGATGCCGATGCCGCTGCTGCCCCCGCTGCTGCCCCCGCTGCTGCTGCTTCCAATCCTCACTCACTACGACATGTCTTCACACACTAGTCACTCCTCCAAGGCTCGATACAAGCCTGCAGGGGGCGCTCCCTTCCCATTTATGCAGCGCCTCCCCGCCAGTATCAAACATGGTAGCTGCGAGCGGGTGGTGTGCAGGCAGCGACTTTGCAAGGTTAAATGAGGTCCAGCACTTTGAAGCAAGTATCTTCAGCTACAGCTGCCACCCCTCCCCATCTCCCGCTCATCCTCCTCCCCCTCATCCTCCTCCCCCTCATCCTCCTCCCCCTCATCCTCCTCCCCCTCATCCTCCTCCCCCTCATCCTCCTCCCCCTCATCCTCCTCCCCCTCATCCTCCTCCCCCTCATCCTCCTCCCCCTCATCCTCCTCCCCCCTCCTCCTCCTCCCCCTCATCCTCCTCCCCCTCATCATCCTCCCCCCCACCTCCTCCCCCCCCATCCTCCTCCCCTCCTCCTCCCCCCATCCTCCCCCCCCCTCATCCCCCCCTCATCACCCCCTCTCATCCCCCCCCATCATCCTCCCCCCCCTCCATCCTCCCCATCATCCTCCCCCTCATCATCCTCCCCCCTCCTCCATCCTCCCCCTCATCATCCTCCCCCTCATCATCCTCCCCCTCATCATCCTCCCCCCATCATCCCCCCTCCCCCTCATCCTCCCCCCATCATCCTCCCCTCATCCCTCCTCCCTCCATCCCCTCCATCCCCCCATCCTTCCCCATCATCATCCCCTCATCCCTCCCCTCATCATCCTCCTCCCCTCCTCATCCTCCCCTCATCCTCCTTCCCCTCCTCCTCCCTCCCCTCTCCTCCTCCCCCCCTCCCCTCCCCATCCTCCTCCCCCCTCCCTCCCTCTCCCCCTCCCACTCCCCCTCATCCTCCTCCCCCTCCCCCTCTCCTCCCCCTCCCCCCACTCCCCCTCCCTCCTCCTCCCCCACTCCCCTCCTCCTCCTCCCCTCCCCCCCATCCTCCTCCCACTCCCCCTCCATCCTCCCCCTCCCACTTCCCTCCTCCTCCCTCCCCTCCCCATCCTCCTCCACTCCCTCCTCATCCTCCTCCCACTCCCTCCATCCTCCTCCCCTCCCTCCATCCTCCCCCTCTCCCTCCCCCTCCTCCTCCTCCCCCCTCATCCTCCTCCCCCTCCTCCTCCCCTCATCCTCCTCCCCTCATCCTCCTCCCCCTCCTCCTCCTCCCCCCATCCTCCTCCCCCTCATCCTCCTCCCCCATCCTCCTCCCCCTCATCCCCTCCCCCTCATCCTCCTCCCCCCTCATCCTCCTCCCCCATCCTCCTCCCCCCTCCCCCCTCATCCCCTCCCCCTCATCCTCCCCCCTCCTCATCCTCCCCTCATCATCCTTCCCCTCATCCTCCTCCCCTCATCATCCTTCCCCTCATACCTCCCCCTCATCCTCCCTCCCCCTATCCTCCCTCCCCTCATCCTCCCTCCCCCCTCATCCTCCCTCCCCCCTCATCCTCCTCCTCCCCTCCTCCCCCCCATCCTCCCCCCTCTCCCCATCCTCCCTCCCCCTCATCCTCCCCTCCCCCTCATCCTCCCCTCCCCCTCATCCTCCCCTCCCCCTCATCCTCCCTCCCCCTCATCCTCCCTCCCCCTCATCCCCCCTCCCCCTCATCCTCCCCCTCCCCTCATTCTCCCCTCCCCCTCATTCCTCCCTCCCCCCCCATCCCTCCCTCCTCCCCCCATTCTCCCCTCCCCCTCATTCTCCCCTCCCCCTCATTCCTCCCCTCCCCCCCTCATTCTCCCTCCCCCTCATTCTCCCCTCCCCCCCCCTCCCCATCCCCCCTCGTCATCCTGAATATTTTCCATACTTTTGGATATTATATTGATATCAATAATATCTATTAGTCTTAGTGAATGGTTATTGTAATACTGTGCCAAATATGAGGAAGATTCAAAAGTTTGTTTTGCTGCAATGAGCAAAGATTGAAATGTTGAAAAAATGTCACTTACAGATGCTGTTTACATTCAAACAATGACACATTTAGACATTTTAGGATGCAAATATCTTTTGATTCTCTGAATATAGAGCTCTGAAAGAAAATTGGGTATTACACTGTTATGAATGGGTGAACTATTTAGCATTTATTCAGTCTTGTAGTTTTCCAAGAAAATATCATGCTTTGAAAATGGCTATTTGGCCAAATCGGAATGATTCTTTTTGGTTATGAATTGCACGTTTTGACGTTGTCTTATAAAAAAAAATGCTTTACTAATTGATTTAGCAATTGATAATTTAAATTCCTTTATATATGTACAATGGAAAATGGTTAGCAGAATGCCCCTCATATCCTTCCACTTTTTATTATATTTGGTCAAAGTTCCACCTTTAATTCACAATTAATACATTTTTATATATTTAATCTTAAACAATTATCTCCAGAACAATACTATATATAGCCCAACTGCTTTTGGATTCGAGTTTCTAATTTCAAAGTCTACAGGAAGGAATAAAAATAATGGACCATAGGCATATGTTTTAATTCCGCTGCCGGTACCTACTGAGAGATAAGAAAGAAAGAAAATTTGGAATTAAAGCAAAACACAATTTTATGGGATAGGTGTGGGGTGTGTATGTCAGATGAGTTATTGAAAAAGACTACTTTGACGGGATATGCGAATGAATAGGAATCGCTTCCCGTGTGACGGGAGGTCGTGGGTTTGATTCCCGGTCGAGTCAAACCAAATCATGGCAACTTGATATTTGTCACTGATTTGCCTCACACTTGGGATTGCTAGGATAGTGCAAGGACTAGTTGGTTCAATATCACGACACCTTCCCCCCCCCCCCCACCACCACCACCACCACCACCACCACCACCACCACCACCACGCGCACACCATGTTGTGCATTTTTGTTTAATCTTTTATGACAACAAAATATAGTTTTGCATCAATCGTTATTTCAGTTTGGTATAAAGTCAGTAAAATAAATACAAAGTTGTTTAAACTTGTATAATCTGATGGTTTTAAGTTTCTGGCATGTTTTAGATACATATAAAATTGATCATTATAATACTGTAATTTTCTTTTAAGTAAACTTTAGAGATTAACTTTGGAGATGTTTCTGATGAAAACATGGAAAATAATTTGGCATGCTCGTCGAAATGCTACACCTCATATGCTACAAATCATATGCTTCAGGTCCTAATAAAAATGAATTAGTATAATTAATGCAGCAGTATCTAAATTGGAAATGTAGGATCAAATCTAGATAAGTGTTTTCGTTTAAAAAAAAAAGATTTTCTTACGGTTGGAGGCTTAAGTGTGCCCCTATTTTCTAGCTGTAGTCGGTTATCAGAAGCATATGCTCACCACCAAATGTCTAAGCTTAAATGGAAAGTAGTGTGGAAAAACTGACGAAAGAGAAGCCTTATGTTAATGTAGTTTTGTGTTAATGTGGTTCCTATCATTAACCCCCTCGTCCCATTAAACTGACTAATGGGGGACATCCGGGGTAGTTCATTTGTTGACACTAGATGGCGCATCGGTACCAGTGGTCCTAAACGGCCATTGACAATGCACTGAGTTCGCCGGTACGCGCAGTGCAAAACGTCAATTTTTATTCAAAATTAATAGAAATGCAGAACTCTAACCTTATAAATTTAATATAATCTATTCGTTGAATATATTTTCTATATGTGCCCCAAGCGGGTTGCTTCTAGGTGGTGTGGTTTTAGAGATATTTAACTTTTTCTGTATGAAGATTGCTCACACCCATTGACAATGCATAGACTTTGCCGGTACGCACAGTGCAAAATGTTAGTTTTATTCAAAATTAATAGAAATGCAGAAGCCTAACCTTATAAATTTAATATAATCTATTCATTGAATATGTTTTCTATATGTGTTCCAAGCGGGTTGCTTCTAGGTGGTGTGGTTTTAGAGATATTAAACTTTTTCTGTATGAAGATTGCTCACTGCCATTGACAATGCATTGAGTTTGTCGGTACGCGCAGTGAAAAACGTCTATTTCATTCAAAATTAATAGAAATGCACAACCCTAACCATATAAATTTAATATAATTTATTCGGTGAATATGTTTTCTATATGTCTTCCAAGCGTTTTGTGTCTAGGTAGTGTGGTTTTAGAGATATTTCACTTTTTCTGTATGAAGATTGCTCACGGCCATTAAGTTTGCAGTGTGACAGTGTGCCGAATAGGCCCACTCGTTCAGTGGCGACGCTAACGGCACGAATTTGAACTAAAAAGTCGGAGGTCCCCCATTATGATTATATCGAGGCTATATTGGATTCCTGCAGACAATTTGGACTTGGGTGTTCGATCTTTTGTGTAGTGATGGACTTTTTGTATCATAATGTACACAATGTATAAAAGATCCCTTGCTGCCTATCGGAACGAGTAGCCTATTTGGCGGCAGCAGGTTTCCTCTAAAGAAATGTCAGAATGACCATATGTTTGACGTTCAATAGCTGATGATAACAATCAATGTGCTCTAGAGGCATCGTTAAATAAAACAAAGTTCTTTTTTTTTGTTAATGTACACAATGTGGTGCATGAAGTGATGTACCTTTCCAGAGGTACTCGCATTCATACAGGTCTCTCATGTAGCACCCGACCGGCCCCCCCCCCCCCCCCCAACTCTTTCCCTGGTTAGCCTCTAGTTTTGTCCCGAAAGTCCCAGTCACACTATGGCTTGCGACCATTTTGGACCAAAGGACCCAGTCACCGGCGACCTTTTGACCAAAACAATGATCACCGGGCTCCAGATGACCATTTTGGTTGCAAGGATTTTAGTGCAGTAGCTGCAACCACCTTGTGACCATTTTGATCGGAAGGAGGTCGGTGACCACTGAGGACCACTTTGCAACCACATTGCAACCAACTCTTTCTTGTTGTTCGAAGCAGTAGTGTGACTGGGGTATTATGTGCTACATCTCACTGAGCCCCTCCCGAATGCACACTCCACCCACTGTTTGACGACCCCCTGTTTTGTTCCTAATGCATCCCCCCCCCTTACACCCCCCCCCATCCCCACCTACCCATGTTGACTGACCTCTACCGTGTTCCCCAATGCACTGCCCCCATACACATATCTAACCCGAGTCCTTCTTCCTGTCTCTGCGCAGCGCTACCGACAAAACTACGAGAACTGGCAGGCTGCCAAGTTGGACTTGAAGCAGGAGGCGGCCGTGCAGCTGCGTGTGCGGATCGGCGTTCAGCAGCAGCTCATCAAGCAGCAGGAGCAGCTGTCAGCATCTCGGCAGGAGGCCGTGCAGCAGCGCATAGTCAGGGTAAGTAGCTAATCGAACACGTGGCGCACGGCCTGCACACTAAGTCGGCTTCAGTTATTGCTACAGGCGCGGTTACACCTTGGCCAGGCTACATCTTGCTTAATTACTTACACTGAGCGCTTTCGCTATCATCATCATCATCATGACCCATCAGCCAGGATGGCAGTGTGGGCAAAGCGATGGGTGCCCATGTGGGAAGTTGAAGAATAAATACCGGTCAAGTTAATCTGATGACATACACAATCGATACTTGGGGCTGCTTTGCCTAGCGCTCGCTCTGCATTACTGGGATAATGCCTTTGCATTATCCCACTAGTCAGTAGCCACTTGTTAGCGTAGTAGGCCTATCGGGATAATGCGACTGAGTGATATATTGAGTCGTGGTGTTGGTGACCTGGTATCCCAGTGGGGTGGCACTTGTAACACTGCACACTCACGGCAGCTTTTAATGTCGGTACTAGTACTGATGACCTTAGATGCTGTAACCATGAACCTTCTTGGTGGCATTATAAATGCTGTTACCAAACTGGATGTCCGAATGAGTTTAGCGTCCATCTTCCATTTTGGTAGATCGTCGGACTCGAACCCACACACCTTGGTCGAGTCAAACCAATGACTTAAAAATGTATACTTGTCACTTCTTAGCCAGCCGCTTGGCATTATTAGGATAGAGCAAAGACCGGTGGGCTTAGTGTCAGGATAATCTGACTGAGTGGGATATCAAGTCACAGTGCTGGTGGCCTGGTCTCCCAGTGGGGCAGCATTATAAAGTTGCCATGAGTGCGCACTGTCACAAGTCGGTACCCATCCTGTTATGACCGTAGGTATTTCCAGGACGTAAAACTCTAAACAACCTATTAACCTATAAATGCTGTTTCTCATGTATAGCCACGGAAGTAGCTTACCATTTCATTTCTACGAGCTGCTCACACCACTATACTATTACATGCTTACACCAACTTACTGCGCTATCAGCTGCTCACAGCAATTCACTACAGCCACCTCGCTGTTACTACCTGCTCCCACCAACTCGCTATGCTATTACCTGTCCGTACCATCGCTACACTACAAGTACTACCTGCTCGCACTAACTCACTATACTCCTACCTGCTCGTACCAACTCGCTATACTACTATCAAGCAATAGGGGGTTTGATGTAAATTTGGGGGTTAGGTTTGTTTGCTTTGGGCTATATTATCCTCAGACCTATTGAAAACAGCTGACCACTGATAAAACTGCCGAATCTCGCAAATTCTGGATCTTGGCGAGGCAGGGTTTGGGGTGGGGGGGGGGGGGGTGTCAGCACAGAACGTTGTGTAAGCCTGAACAATTGTAATAAATCAAACAAGTGCTGTGATTGGCGGATGTTATGGGTGGGCGTTGGTGACCTTGGGACTGTAGACAGGTGGACGTCGTTGACCTTGGAAATGTATACGAGTGGGCTTTGGTGACTTTGGAATCAGGAATGAGATTGGCAGGGGTGGCCTTGGGCATGGCATGGGTAAGGTTGACCTTGAATTAGGAACCCATGTGGCAGGGTTGACCTTGGGACTTGGTAACTCGTGTAGCAAGATTGACATTGGCACTGGGGACTCGTGACATGGTTGACCTTGGCACTGGGGACTCATGTGACCTTGGGATTGGGAACTAGTTTGGTAGAAGTGACCGGTAAGCGTGTTGAACACGAATGAATGATCTTGAGGGGGGGGGGGTATTAATGTTATGCCATCACCTCACAGATCTGGGCTTGAGGTTGTGCATATGTAAGTCTTGTAAGTGTGACGGTCAAGCTTGGCTTCTCGGTATGTGAGTGGCAAACTGTTTAAGGGTCGCTTAGTGCACGGGGGCAGGCGGCAGGCACGACATACACCGATCAGGGCGCTACCATTCTGCACGGGGGCGGGATGGGGGTTCGTGTTGGGCGCTACCACTAAGCCACTGCGCGCGGCGGGTTGGGGCTGGGGCGGGGGCGGGTTCACTATCCCTGCGCGGCGGGCGGGTGGGGCTGAGGGGGGGGGGGTATTATGCGCCTAGCACGTGGCGTGCGTGTGCTTTCGCGCAGTGTCGACTAGGAACGACGTGAAGTGGGATAGACTGGGAAATGTACCGGTATGGTGGCAGTACTGGAAGATATAGCGGAAGGACCAGCACGTGCATCAGCTACACCAGCACGGAGAGGTACATCACTATCCTTCTCTGGACCATATACATATAAAGTGCGTGTGTGGGGGAGGGTGGTATAGAGGGAGGAGGGCTCGTGACGTAGAGGATGGTACGCTGTGTGGGGTAGTGGAGGATGGTACATGAGTGCTGAAGAAGGTACGCGGTGTGGGGTGGTGCTTGTGACTGGAGGATGGTACATGTGTGTTGAAGAAGGTACGCGGTGTGGGGTGGTGCTTGTGACTGGAGGATGGTACATGTGTGTTGAAGAAGGTACGCGGTGTGGGGTGGTGCTTGTGACTGGAGGATGGTACATGTGTGCTGAAGAAGGTACACGGTGTCGGGTGGGTATTGTGGCTGGAGGATGGTACATGTGTGTTGAAGAAGGTACGCGGTGTGGGGTGGTGCTTGTGACTGGAGGATGGTACATGTGTGCTGAAGAAGGTACACGGTGTGGGGTGGTGATTGTGGCTGGAGAATGGTACATGTGTGCTGAAGATGGTACGCGGTGTCGGGTAGTGCTTTCGACTGGAGGATGGTATGTGTGTGTTTAAGAAGATACATGTTGTTGGGTGGTGTTTGTGACTGGAGGATGGTACATGTGTTACAGAATGTGCATGGTGTGTAGTAGTGCTTGTGACTGGAGGATGGTACATGCATGTTAAAGACGGTACGCGGTGTGGGGTGGTGCTTGTGGCTGGAGGATGGTACATGCATGCTGAAGAAGGTACGCGGTGTGGGGTGGTCCTTGTGACTGGAGGATGGTACATGCATGCTGAAGAAGGTATGCGGTGTGGGGTGGTGCTGGAGAATGGTATGTGTGTGTTGAAGAAGATACATGTTGTTGGGTGGTGTTTGTGACTGGAGGATGGTACGTGTGTTACAGAATGTGCATGGTGTGTGGTAGTGCTTGTGACTGGAGGATGGTACATGCATGCTGAAGAAGGTATGCGGTGTGGGGTGGTGCTTTTGACTGGAGGATAGTATGTGTGTGTTGAAGATGCATATTGTCAGTGGTGTTTGTGACTGGAGGATGGTACGTGTGTTGTGCATGGTGTGCGGTAGTGCTTGTGACTAGAGGATGGTACATGCATGTTGAAGAAGGTACACGGTGTGGGGTGATGCTTGTGACTGGAGGATGGTACATGCATGTTGAAGAAGGTTTGCGGTGTGGGGTTGTGATTGTGACTGGAGGATGGTACATGTGTGCTGAAGAAGGTACGTCGTGTGGGGTAGTCTCATCAACATATTGCATAGGTTTGATGCTTGTGCACAGCCGCTAAGGCAAACTGGAGGACGCTGACTTCACGTGCCTGTGAACAGCCTCCACAGGCCGGCTCCCGCCCGCCAGCTCGCTGCGCCCACTGGGCCCATGTATGGCTGGTGGCGCCGGGCGCCCGGCACTGGCTCCTCACGAGGGCGCCCGCTCACTGGGTGTATAGTAGAGCAGCAGAATGCTGGCGTTCTGATCACTGCCGGATAATCAATACCGTGGTGGTGTGGGTAGGGGGTGGGGGTGGCGGAGGGGAGGGGAGGGGGTGCGCGGCGGGTGGGCTGTTGGAAGGTGGGTGTGGCGGGGAGGGAGCGGCGCCGTCACCACCACGCACACGTACACGTAAACGCACACGAGCACATATGCACACGCGCGCGCACACAATCGTGGAGGAGTCTCCAGCTGCCCTCTGAAAACGGCATGGTGCTGCTGTACCGGTAGCACTATCGGGCCTCTAGCCGGGCCGGGGCCGGGGCCGGGGCCGGGGCCGTGGCCGGGGCCGGGGCCGGGGCCGGCTGGGTCTGCTCAGCGCCACCGTAACCCCCGGGCCGGTCACCAGGCTGTTCCGCTGGCCCGGTGGTCCGGCCCGGTGTTCCTTTTTCTCCCTCTGACCCCCACTGCCCCCGCCCGCCCCTGATGGTGGGAGAGCGGGTGGAGGCGGATGTGGGGGTGGGGGCGTGTGTGTTCCCGGGCGCGCCCGGCGTGGCAGGCGGCTGCGCGGCGCGCGGCCGGGACCCGCGTGAGTGGAGCGTTGCGGGGTGACCGGTAAACATCAGTAGTCCCGGAGCCACGTCACTAGGCACGATCGCCCGCCCGCCCGCCCCGGCCGGATTTAGCTCCAGCACCGGAGATCTACCAGTTAGAACACAGGGGCGTCATGGTGAACCTCTAGGTGAGGTTTGTTTTTTGTGAACAGGTGTGGCTGCTTTTTTGATGTGTGGTGGTGTGTGGATCTTTTGGAGTGTTCTTTTTTCCTCTTCTTTTTAGGCATCGTGGTTGGACACTGCAGTGGAATATCATGACACCGAGCTATCCTGGACGCTCTGCCGGCGTCATTCCGCAGGCTGTGACGTCAGATGCAGTGGGCGATAATGGAGGACGTGCGCTGTCTGTGGAGTTGCCGTTACGTTGCTGTCACGTGGATGGTACCTGACATGCCCAGTGGGTCGTCGTAATCTGGCAAGGAGACCTGGCTGCGGGATATGGGCGTTGTCATGGAGACCCGTGTACCAGTTACAAACGCGCTGGGGTGAGATTGGGGGGTGATGGTTATCTAATCACTTTTGGCTACGTGTGCTGCATCTACTCGTATGGCTATCGACCCGCCTGTACCTGTGCCCACCTCTACTGGGCTGCCGTCCGTACCGCTTGCCTAAGGGCCGTGTTTTTCCGCCTTCAATCTACACACTCCTGGAGACCCGGCTTAGGCTTGAGGCTGGGGGGGGCTTAGGGTTTTCCCTGTGGGGGGGTGTTTTAGTGAGTGTGGGGGGGTGTTGTAGTGAGGTGGGGGGGGTATTTAGTGCGTGTGGGCGGGATTGTAAATGCAGTGTGGGGGGTTTTT